>CAUYUJ010022497.1:0-10000 GCA_963575745.1 Prorocentrum cordatum
CCTCCTCCTCCTCCTCCTCCTCCGGGAACCGAAGGAGCCGCCCGAGAAAACTTCGACGCCCGGCAGCTCCCATAAGATAGACTTCCCCCCCCTTCGGCGCGCCGCAGCAACACGACCTCGGCACGCGCGTCCCTCAGGGGACCCCTCGCCTCCACGGCGGTCCGAGCAGAGCCCAGGTGCTTCTCACTCGCGATGTCGTCTGTGACCAGCCCCGCTCCCCCCGCTCCCCCCACCGTGAAGATATCACGACGTCGGAGCTCTGGGGTTGCGCCGGGTCTGTCCCCATTTACGGGTGGATTCCGGATGAGAGCGCAAAGAGATATCAGAGACAAATGCGCCAAAACAGGCGAACGTTGCCCCCCAAAACCGTTCCCAGAGCGTTCTCTGACTATTTTGGAGTGCTCCTCCCATAGGCGGCGCGCCCAGGGGGGAAGTGAGAAGGAGAAGGCCTTCTCAGAAGGCTCGGAAGTTCCCCGGACTTCTGAGAAGTTTTCCAGGCTCTCCCTGAGGACAGAGAAAACTTCTCGGAAGGCCGGAGGCCTTCTGAGAAGTCCCGCCGCCTTCTGAGAAGGCCTTCTCCTTCTCATTTCCCCCCCTCGCTCGCCTCCGATCCCTACAGGGGGGGGGTTTTCGACGAAAAATGCAAAATACCCGAAAAGTACCCCCCAAAAGGTAAAAACAAATAAAAAATAGTCCCCGGATTATTTTTGGATTATTTTTGGGGTATGTTTTATTTTTCGTCGAACATCCCCCTGTAGGGGGACACGCCCGCCTTACGTCTGGGGCGCTGCCGGGGGGCCCTGCCGCGCTCGCGGGCGCGCGCCGCCTCTGCTCCGCTGGGGGGGGGCCCCGCGCCGGGCCCTCGGCGCCACGGGGGAGCCGCGCCGAGGACGCTTGGCGATCGGAGCAACTGGACACGTGCAGCTCTCCCCCCCTGTTAAGACGCACATGCAGGGCAGTTTTTAATACATAGGATTTTCAAACATATAAGATTTTAATACATGATCTCATCGTTGTTTCCAATACTAAATCCCTGCATTTTTAATACATGATCCGCACGCGGAGCATGTATAAACACGGCACTGTACTGGGAGGTCTTCGTCGGAGGGATTAAGGAAGATTAAGCCGATTTGGGGGGCTGTCACACTGGAGTGGGCCTCGGGTTAAGCGGGATGAAGCGGGATTGAGCCCGATTAAGCGGGATTGAGCGGGATTAAGCCGGATTTCGGACCAGGGCAAAATCAGAATTTGACCTCCCAGGAGTTGCATCCAAACCCCTGGGCTCTATGTACACGTCGTTCATTTCTGCTTGTGCTCATTTCTAATCGTGCTCTTCTCTAATTGTTCCTGGCCCCCGAGTGCCCAGGAAGAGGCCCAGGACAGAAAAAGTAGAAGTGAAAGGATCCTGGCCCCCCCAAAATCAAAGAACTCTCCAATAATGAGAAATGAACAATGTGTAGAAGGCCTCTTAGATGGGTTCGGAGTAGATGGTGTCGGAGGATCGCACCGCATCGCCAATACATCGACGATGCATCGGCGATGTACCTGCGACCTGGGCGATGCATCGGCGACGTCGACGTGCAGCAAATCGGGCTCCACGTCGAGCCGCATTGGCGATGCACTGGCGATGCACTGGCGATGCACTGGCGATGCGGAGCGATCCTCCGACCCCATCTACTCCGACCCCGTCTAGGAGGCCTAGACTATCGTCCCCTGGTGCAGCCGACGACTGCCTGCAGTGGCCACGGTCGGGCGGGTGGTGATGGTGTATGCGTGTGTGTGTGTGTGTGTGTGTGTGTGTGTGTGTGTGTGTGTGTGTGTGTGCGCGCGTGTGTGTGTGTGGTGTGTGGTGTGCGTGGTGTGTTGTGTGTGTGTGGTGTGTGTGTGTGTGTGTGTGGTGTGTGTGGTGTGTGTGTGTGTGTGTGTGTGTGGTGTGTGTGTGTGTGCATGTGGTGTGTTGTGTGTGTGTGTGTGTGTGGTGTGTGGTGTGTGTGTGTGTGTGGTGTGTGTGTGTGTGTGGTGTGTGTGTGGTGTGTGTGTGTGTGTGTGTGTGTGTGTGTGTGTGTGTTGCGTGTGCGTGCGTGCGTGCGTGGCGTGCGTGTGTGTGGTGTGTGTGGTGTGCGTGGTGTGTGTGTGTGTGTGTGTGTGTGTGTGTGCGTTTGTGTGTGTGTGTGGCCTACGTGGCGGGTGAAGCAACAGGGCCCTGAAGGGGCCCGTTCGGGCCAATGCCAGTTCCAGAAAGGGGCCCTGAAAGGCCCCTTCTGGGCCCTCTTTTTCGCCTCCCGTGTAGGCTACAGTCGGGGCGTTGACCTAAGGAACCCCACATAAGGAACGAGGCCCCTTTTTTCCATAACTTAACCTTCGATTTCCAGTCGAAAACATAAGGAAAGCCTGAGGCAAGCTGTGAAACACTTAAGGAACGCGGAGCCCCTCCCCAACGAAAAGGGTTCCTTCTTCAGGGCCCAGACTGTACACCTCATTACCACCCGCCCGCCACGTCGGAGCTGCTAGGGATCCCGGCGTGCTCGAAGACGCGCCGCCTCTCCGCGACGGCCCCCGCCAAGTCCTCGGCCGCAGCACGGGAGGCGACGCGGAGCACCCTTCTGCTGCGCTGGGGAGCCCAGCAGCACATCCTTCTGTTTGCTGTGAACCGCTGCTCAGTCAAGCTTCCAAAGGGATTGCCAAAAGCAAGCGAAGAAAACATCACCCCAGTGCGACCCTACCTAGAAGTTGGAGCCCCTAGGAAAGCAGCATTAGTTGCTATGCTATGCTTTGCTATGCCATGCCATGCTGCGCTATGCTATGCTATGCTATCTTGCGCTATGCTATGCTATGCTATGCTATGCTAAGCTAGGCTATGTCATGCCGCGCTGTGCCATGCTATGCTATGGTATGCTATGCTATGCTAAGCTGCGCAATGCTATGCTGTGCTATGCTGTGCTATGCTAAGCTATGCTATGCCATGCTGCGCTGTGCTATGCTATGCTATGCTATGCTTGGCTATGTTATGCTATGCTATGCTAATGCAGCGCTGCGCTATGCTAAGCTAAGCTAAACTAACCCTCTAAGGGTCGCTATGCTATGCTATGCTATGCTATGCTGCGCTATGCTATGCTATGTTGGGCTATGATATGTTATGCTGTGCTGCGCTATGCTATGCTACGCTATGCTATGCTATGCTGTGCTCTGCTATGCTAAAGCTCAGCGAAGAGACTATGAAGGTACGCTAAGCTAAGATACACCTGAGCTGAGATGAAGCTAAGCTAAGCTACGATTAACTAAGCTAAGCTAAGATGAGATAAGCAACGCCAAGCTAAAGGGACGTAACTGGGGGAACCGCGGGGCGGATGCCGGGGGAACCGCCCGGGGCGGTTTCCATTGCCCGGCCCTTTGAACACACAAGGTAATAACCCTTCTAGGCA
The DNA here is from genome assembly GCA_963575745.1 of Prorocentrum cordatum. Taxonomy (NCBI): domain Eukaryota; class Dinophyceae; order Prorocentrales; family Prorocentraceae; genus Prorocentrum; species Prorocentrum cordatum. Next base: position 3,423 of record CAUYUJ010022497.1, read on the forward strand.
GAGCCTAGGTAGGGAATAACATGCACGTAGACAAAGTTATCGGTCGTAGTCCCCCAGTGACGGACTTCTTCTTGGGGACTTTCCTTGTATGAGCCTCCCCAACGCTTCACAGTGATATTACATGAGGCCCGCCAGGCAACGCAGAGAGGCTTGACACTCCATGCGCAAATCGCGAGGCTGAAATTCGGCCCAACATCCACAACGCCCACACAATGTGAAGCGCCCTTTGCTCCCAGCGGAGTGGCCGTCATGCGCTCTGCGCCCATTTGACGAAGACTGGGGGAGGCGAATGCGGGAAAGGAAACGACGGAGAGGGGTGGGGGAAGGGCGGAGGGGGAAAAGAAGGAAGCATGGCCGACGCGAAGCCGCCCCCCCCCCCAGCGGCTCTGGCACACCCCGCCAGCGGAGGTGCAGTCGGGAGCTGCCGAGATGAACGGGGCCGACTTGAGGTGAACATCCGAGGCAGCCACCATTAGCCTGGAGGGGCTGGCACAGGGTGGCCGCCAGCCATTGTCTCGTCTGAGGGGCAGCGGACGGGTGCCCCCCCCCCCCTCCCCCCGCCCCCCACCTCCCATGCAGAGGCTGGTGTGCAGACTGGTCCTCTGCCGAGCGCCCGAGGGTCCGTCTGGCCATAGTCACTGCACACGACACGAGAGTGCTGCCGCAGGCACCAGTTCAGAACACGTCGGCGGTCATCTCCCACGGCTCTCATGTAGAGGGGCGACACTGGCCAGCAAGGCAGGGACGGACAAGGGAAGGACGACGATCCAAGAAAAGAATGCGAGACAAACAACAAACGAGAGAACGAGTTCCGCTGCCCTTCAAGAGGGCCATCCCGACGGCGTACAGCGAGGCCATCCTCAGGCGAGCCAGAATACTACAGGCGTCAGCATTTCCGCCCCCGCGGTAAGGCGGACAAGCCCTGCAGTTGGAGGCGACAAGGGGGTCTGAACTGGATGGGCCTCGAGAAAGTCGGTCAGGAAAGGGAGATAACAGGCAAATCCGCTCAAAATCGGTCCCCAGACCCATCCCGGGGTCATCTGGCGCAGGCTTCACCCAGATCCGTTGTTGACGGTCCAGGGGCCCGAAACAGGACCCTGGAGACTGCAAAAAGGCCCAAGCACCTTCTCGCAGAACCTCGAACCTCGCCCCCCCTTTCCTGCAGGAACCAGCGCTGGGCCACCTCGGACCCCCAACCGACTCGCTGTCCAAGCCGCCTCGGACATCCGCCGTGCACCCTCGGCCACTGGAGCGCCGCGACCCTCTGGCCACCTGCCCTGGGCGCCATCGAGCCTCATCTCAACAGCGGCCGCAGCCGCACCGGCCGGGTCCGTGTGCTGCCGGGGTGGCTCGTCCAAGCCCCCCCCGGGAGCCCCTGCCCCCGAAAACGAGGGCGCCACGGTTGCTTGACTAGGTTTAGGTCAGGCCTGTACCCCTACAAGGGGATTTTGGACGAAAAATAAACAATAGCCACAAAATGTTCAACAAAATTCTCAAACATAGTCAAAAATCGTCCCCAGACTATTTTTTTACTATTTTTGAATATTTCTCCTGTAGAGGGACACGCACGACTTAAGACTAGGGCAGCGGCGACGAATTACGAGGACTAGGACGAGGGCGATGATTATGCCGAGGGTCACAACATGACATGAGCAGAAACTTTCGGAAGTCCGCGCGGAGTTCTGGGACTGCTCAACTCCCTCGGCCTCCAGCACCACACCCAATGCTCCGCAGCCTCCGCAGCCTCCGTCTCCAGCGTGACCCCTCCGATCCTCTTCCGATGTTCCACAAAGAAAGCGGGTCTCAAGGTGAATGCGGATACCTCTACATATACACACTTGTGTGTTGCGTGTGTGTGTGTGTCTATGTGTGCATGTGCGTGCGTGTATGGTAGAATTCAGTGTATCTGCACATGCGTGCACGTGTGTATGTTTTCAGAGATGTAGATGCAGGTGTGCAGATGCTAGAATAATAATACATCCACTTCTGTCTACAAGGGAGATAGAGAAAGAAGAGGGAAGAGGGAGAGGAGAGAGAAAAGAGAGATTGAAGATGAGACGGGAAAAACAGAAGTGTCGAGGATACAAGAGAGAGAGTTAGAGTTGGAGTAGAGAGATGGGGAGAGGAGAACGGGTTGAACGAGGAGATATATGATATATATATTATATATTATTTATATATATATATATATATATATATATATATATATTCCTATAATTATACATCCTGTAAAGAAAAAAATCCCCGGATGGCCCCCCCCCCCCCACATACCTTCTTGGACGGCCGCCCTTGGCCCCCGGGCCCCTTTCCAGCGGACTTCCAAGCCCTCCAGGTCACCGAACGATGCGCGAAACGCTCTTACTGGCCCCCCAGCGGCCCACGACGCCCGAGGACACCGGCCCAAGATGCCTCAGATGACACCGCGACCGCCCCGAGGCGACCCAAGACGGCCCAAGAGGCACCCAAGAGGCCCCCCAAAAGAGCCCCGCGGGGCCTAAATAGCCCCATTCCCATCGTACAAAGTACATTCTCAACATATTCGCCTCTAGGCCTTTCATAACGTCCAAGTCGGCCCAGGAGACCCCCAAGACGGCCCAAGAGGCTCCCAAGAAGGCCCCAAGACGCCCAAAGAGAGCCCAAGAGTGCCCCAAGGGCCCCCAAGACAGCCCCAGAGACCATCTGGACGGGCCGCACAGGCGTCCCAGAAAACGAAAACCAAGTTCAAATTTCAAGCCTTCGGCTTCAAGAGGCCCATAGGATGCCCCCAGAGGCCCCCAAGAGGCCCCACGGGGCCCCAAGAGGCCCTTACGCGGCCCCCAAGAGGCCCCCAGGCGGCCCCCAAAAAGCTCCCATGAGGCCCCCAGGACGCCCCAAAAAGCTTCCAAGAGACCCCTCCCCGGACGCCCCGAGCCACTCCTGGCGATCGCGAGGCTTCTGACAAGGAGAGGCAACGAATGGGCTTCCTGACGCGCTCTTGGGCCGTCTTCGAGCTTAAGGTGCCCCAGTCAAGGCCCAACAGGTCCCAGAAACGCCCAAGGATAGCTTCCCCGGGGTTCCTAAGAGACCCTCCAGAAACAACTGACCCGGAGACGCACCCAACCCTTTGTACACAAGAGGCGACTATACCCAGGACCGTTCATTTCCAACTTACGCCTTGAAGGATTCGCAGTATCCTTGGACGCTTCGCCAAAGAACGTGAGGCCGCAGACCAGTGTTCCCCATTCACGGCATCACTCTTGCGACTCATATCATCGGAAAGAGGGCGATCACGATCTGACAAAGGAGCAATGACGAGGGGGCCACGAACGTGGCGACAGCTTCGCTGTTCGAAGCCCCCCGGGACGGCGAGGCCTCATTCTGGTCCGCGGATCACGCCTCTCCGCTGGACCCGCCAGCGGCCCACGAAGGTAGCGACAGTTTCGCACATCGCACCCCCCCACTCGTTCCCTCGTTCCTTTCCCAGTTTATCCTTTTCCTCTTCCTCCTGTTCTGACTCCCTCCTCGTCCTATCTCGCCCTCCTCGTGTCATCCTCCTCCCCCTCTGTCCTCTCCTCTCTCTCTCCCTCCTCCTTTCCTCCTCACCTTCCCCGACCGTCTCTCTCCCTTTTTCCTCGCCCTCCTCTCCTCTTCTTCCTTTCATATCATTTCCTCCTCGTCTTTCCCGATCGTCTAACTGCAATGCTCTGCCCTCTCAGAGGGCTACTGATTCCCAAGAGAAGCGCGACGACCATGCAGCATGCAGTCTGTTTGGCCCGGGGGACGTCCAGAGACAAGTTTCGGGTGCGTCTTTGCGGAGGTGACCGCGACCCCCCTCGTGGTCACCGTTTCCTCTAACCCCTCATCCCCTCATCGGTGACTATGGCCTCGTCGCGGTATGTCGACGTCTCCCAAACACAGGAATGCTTATGACCCGTCCAGGAATTATGGCGGACCGCCACCCCTCTCACGGTCATCATGTGCTTGCAGACGTCATCCATTCACCGAGCGTTTGGGTGCGCATGGCCGCAGGACCAAGATTGAGGCGAAGCGAAGCGAGCCCTCATATCTTGTTTATATATAGACATACATATTTTATACACATAAACATAGAGAGAGAGAGAGAGAGAGAGAGAGAGAGAGAGAGAGAGACAGAGAGAGAGAGAGAGAGAAAACAAACATCGAGCCCGCACGTTCCTCACGTTTGCCAGCCTTGGCCGGGGACCCTGCCCCGTCCCGACGCCGCCCTTTCACCCCACTCCGCCTGGGCCCGCGCGGCCAAGGGCGTCTCGGGGATCTTCTGACCGAAGGATTGCAAAAAACCCGAAGGTTTTTTTTGCAATCCTTCGTTTTTTTGCAATCCTTCGTTTTTTTGCAATCCTTTTTTGCAATCCTTCGTTATTTTTTTTTGCAATTCTTCGGTCGACCCAGACCCAGGTCACTCAGGCCTTGCAGAATCCTGCGAGATCCTGCGCCCAAGCCCGGGGCAATGCGAAGGATCCTGCGAAGGGTCCTGCAAGATCCTGCACCCGAGCCCGGGTCAATGCGACCCTGGCCTTGCAGGATCCTGCAAGACAGGGCGCTCTGGCTGACCCCCCCAAACCCCGACGTCATGATTTTTTCATTACGTCGATCCCCAGAGTTCTCGACCCATTCCCCACGACCGCGTTCTCATCCTGAATCGTTTCTTGACGGTCCCGAGGCCTGCCTGGTCAGGCCCCCCCCGGAGGCCGAAAATCAGGATAGTTAAACCTCCCGCCATGATTTTTTCATTGCCCTTCATTGCCCTAGGCGGTCTGGGCCGTCCCAAGGCTCCCGAGCGTCTTCGCCCGCGACGACCCCGGCGGACGCCGACCCGGGCCCCGCCCTGCAAGCAGGGAGGAGGGAGGAGGAAGGAGGAGGAGGAGGAGGAGGAGGAGGTGGAGGAGGGAGGAGGTAGGAGAGGAGGAGGAGGAGGAGGAGGAGGAGGAGGAGGAGGAGGAGGAGGAGGAGCGGGGAGGAAGGAGCTGAGGTGGAGGAAAGCGAGGAGGCTGAAGGAACCGAGGAGGAGGAGGCTGAGGAGGAGGAGCGAGGAGTGAGGAGGAGGAGGAGCCAGGGGGGGCGAGGAGGGCGGAGGAGGCGGGGGGTGGAGACCTGTGCGGGACGCGGACCCCGGAAATGAGGAAGAAGAAGCGCCAGAAAATCTGGGGAGGCATCATGCTCCCCGCCATGCTATCCACCCGCCCCTAGTCGTCGCCCCCCTCCTGGGCCGCCCCCGACAGTGCCGCACCTGTCGCCTCCGGAGCGAGGAGGAGGAGGAGGAGGAGGAGGAGGAGGAGGAGGAGAAGGAGGAGGAGGAGGAGGAGGAGGAGGAGGAGGAGGAGGAGGAGGAGGAGGAGGGAGGAGGAGGAGGAAGGAGGAGGAGGTGGAGGAAGGAGGAGGGGGAGGGGAGGAGGAGGAGGAGGGAGGAGAGGAGAGCGAGGAGGAGGAGGAGGAGGAGCGAGGAGGGGAGGAGGAGGAGGGTAGGAGGGAGCGAGGAGTGCGGAGGAGAGGAGGAGCGAGAAGGGAGGAGCGAGGAGGTGGAGGAGTGAGGAGGATGAGCAGGCGGAGCGAGGAAGGCGGAGGAGGCCCGGAGGGGGGGGACCCCCGGCGTGACGCCGACTCCCTGGCCGCCCTGCCCCAGCCAAGGGGGGTCCTTGGTCGTCCGTACCACGCGCCTGCCGCGGGCCGCGGGTCTCGCGCGGCCGCCTCGCCTCGGGGCGCGGCCGGGCCCCCCCAAGCGCTCGTCCTGCTTGGGGGGATGGAGGAGGAGAGGGGAGTGAGGAGAGAGGAGGAGGGAGGAGGAGGAGGAGGGGGAGGAGGGGAGGCACAAGGAGGTGGAGAAGTGGGAGGAGGAGTGAGGAGGAGGGAGGAGGAGTGAGGACCGAGGGCAACCAGAGGACGAGGAGATGGAGGACGAGTGAGGTCGAGCTGAGGACAGGGCGGACGAGGGCGACGAGGGGGACGCGTTGTGGCAGGTTTTTTAGTTGAGGACGATGGCTCGGAGGAAGACGAGGCTGGCTCTGAGTGTGCAGATCGTTTGTTTGATTTTGGTGTTTTTAATTGGCAATATGTTTGGGCAGGAGGGGGGACGAGGTGTAGGAGAACGAGGGCGACGAGATGACGGGAGGACGAAGAGGACGAGGAGGACGAGGAGGAGACCTCATGGCACGGCGAGGGCAATGGGAAAAAAGCCCTCTCCTAGTGGAGCGAGGAGTGACATAAGCATAAAAATTCGGAGGTCCGCGCGGATTTCGCGGATCCGCGCTGGACCCCCTTTGGAGGCGCCTCCGGCGCAGCCCCTGGCGCGCTCCGCGCGCCAGAGAGGGGGTCCAACGCGGATCCAAGAAATCCGTGCCGACCTCAGAGTTTTTATGTCTCCTCCTCCTCCTCCTCCTCCTCCTCCTCGTCTCCTCCCTCATCCTCCTCCTCCTCCTCCTCCACCTCCTCCTCCGCCTCTCCTCCTCCTCCTCCTCCTCCTCCTCCTCCTCCTCCTCCTCCTCCTCCTCCTCCTCCTCCTCCCCCTCTGCCTGCGGACAAGCTGCAGCTCCAGGTGCCGGACAGGGCGACAGGAGAGCGGGCTC
>CAUYUJ010022497.1:15000-30135 GCA_963575745.1 Prorocentrum cordatum
GTATGGGCGGGACCCCATGGCAATGACCATGCAGGCTGGGCCGCCTGGACGGGACCCTTTGGGTGAGACCACAAGGCATTCACCAGGACCCAGCGACCACCGCTCAGCGAGCGAAGAACGGTATAAAATAAACTTTTTCGCTGTCGGGGGCGCCTGTCCCTGGGCGGCTGGAAAGTTTATACCCCTACGGTGCCACCGTAAGGGTATAAACTTTCCAGCCGCCCAGGGACAGGCGCCCCCGACAGCGAAACAATTTATTTTATACCGTTCTTCGCCGGCTAAACCGCTGAAATCCACCGGCCGCCCACCGCGGAAGGGGGCACCAACGACGCACGAGATCTTGCGCCCACCGGCAGGACTCCATGGGCGCCCCCCCCGCGACAGTGCGCGGCCGCGCCCTCCGGGGCCCCGCGCGGGCCGCTGGGACCCGACGGGCGCTCCCCGTGGACATAGGAAGCAACCTCCGCAGGGCCGAGGCGCCCGCCGTGAGGGGCGAGGACCCACTTGAGTATCGTTCAACCGATCCCCACCCCCAGCGGCGTGGCCTGGGCCCCACTGGCCGATCTACCCCCCTAGATGGGGATACAGGGCGTTCCCTTCGGGCTTCGAGGGTGTGTCCCCAGCTGGGGGAGTCATTTGGTGGGGGTCTCGAAGGGGATGGGGATGGGGATGGGGGTCGGTTAAACGATACTGACCGTTGGGCGCCCACCAGCAAAGGTGGGCAGCCATGGCAAGTTCGTGAGGGCAGCAGCAGTGCCCCCTCGGCTGAAACACTGGCTCGGGAAGGCGCAGCACCCCGCGACGGCGGAGAAGAGTGGGAGGGCGGGCGCGGGGGAAATCGCGGGTGGGTCCCGGGTGGGTCCCGGGTGGGTCGCGGGGTGGGTCATGGAGTGGGCCGCGGGTGGGTCGCGGTGTGTTCGCGGGGGGGCCGACGACGACGACGGCGACTTCGACGACGACGACGTCGAGGCGACAATGGGTCCCTGGACGGGGCCCTGGTTCCCGAGTGGACGAGGCCCTGGCTCCCGCTCTCGTCAACACCAACAACCACCACCACCACAACAAAAACAACATCAACAACAACAACATCAACAACAACCCAAACCAACAAACGACATAATCTGGGTCACGGAATTTCACTTCACCCGCGCACCCATGGATGGTGTGAGACCGTTCGGCCCCCTCACCCTCATGAACGGGCTGTGAAATACCTGTGCCTTGGCCAACAGAGACAATCTGGGTGCAGCTACAAAGGGTGTGCAACATGTATGTGCGCAGAGGCTCCATTTCTCTGCAAAGCAGGCCTGGGCGAGCGATCGTGCGGATGCGATGAGAGCATCATAGCCGTAAGATCGCTGTTTGGCATCACTGTAGCAGCAATACAATTAGATGCGAATAACCAATCAAACTCATGCCATAAGAAAACACGCGGCAAGACGGGAACAACGGTTTGGTTCACTAGAGACCCCCTATGATGCAGGCTAGCACCTTGGAGCTCAGAATTCCCAGTTCGGGAGAACTCGCCCGTTGTCAACGACAAGTTGTTTGGCTTAGAAACTGGCCTCTGCCAACAATCGATGATTAGTATTATCATGCACTTCTTAGTTCTCTTTCTCCTCCTCTTCCTCTCCCTCTCCCTCTCCCCCCTTCCCTTTCTCCTGCCCCTTGTTCTTCCATTACTTCTTTCGCTTACTTTTGTTATTCCCCATGCTCAAAGTACTTTGCCGTTGCGAGAGTTCGGCCAACATGCAGTGCTCCTCGTTTGGCGGCGGGGTCCCATTACAATGTTGCCAGGGTGCGTCTCGGTGCTTCGGGTAGCGAAAGCACTGATTTCCAGCAGTTTGGCGACTGGCCTGGAAATTTCCATTTCTGACGAATGAGTGTTGATGAGGACGTCTTGAGCGAAATCGCTGTTTGGAGCTCGGACGGGCGAATTGCGATTTCGGTCGAACATTTTTTGGTCACGAAATATTTGCCGGAATCGCCATGTCGTCCTCGGACCGACGAATTCCGACATGTCGAAATCGTTTTCCCACTTGGAGCCAGGTATGTGTTCTTGTTACCGGGCTAATGATGGATGGCATGGAACATTTTCAATGCCAAACGGGTTGGTCGAATCGAAGCGACGCTCCCGCTTGAGAATCCACCGAACACACACACACAACACACAACACACACAACACACACAACACACACAACACACACAGCACACACAACACACACAACACACACAACACACACAACACACACAACACACAACACACACAACACACACAACACACACAACACACACAACACACACACACAACACACACAACACACAACACACACAACACACAACACACAGCACACACACAACACACACAACACACAACACACACAACACACACACAACACACACAACACACACACAACACACACAACACACACAACACACAACACACACACACACACACGTTCGACAGATGTTTATAGTCTGGGCTCGAAGGCGACATCGCGATTCCGCTTCTCTAAATCTCAAATCGGCTCCTTTCGGGTTCAAAATCGACATGGCGATTCCGCGCAACATTTTCTCCAAATCACATGCCGACCCGTTTTTTGGGTGGAAGCACGAAACGGGTCAAAACTTTAGTAGCGCCGATGAGTGGGATTCTTGCTATGTGTGTGAAGTCTCCGTCTCCCTCCTTCCCGCCTCCTGCCTCTTCCGATCCTCATTCACAGTCAGACTCACTCACACTCAGACCCAGACCCTCTCATACTCATACTCACCCACCTTCGGTCCACTGGTGCTCAGACTCGCTCATACCCACACTCACCCATACGCATACCACTCTTACGCATATCCACGCAAACTCAATCAAGCCATGCTCATACCCTTACACGCATACCACTCACACCATGAGCATTCACCTTCGCACTCACGCATTTTCAGATTCACTCTCAGACCTGCCCACACCCTGTCACTCATACCCAGACCCAGCCATACTCGCTCCTCAGACTCAAGCTCACTCATGATCACCGAGCTGTAGTAAGCATGACACTTGGACACCCCAAAGGGGAGCCGCCATGGGTGGTTTCATTTTCCCCGTTCGCGCCTCGATGGTGGGGATGTCGCCAATCGTTCGCCTGTTTCGGCGCCTCGCGCTCCTCTCTTTCGAGAGCCCCGTGCCCACCGCGACGTGGCAGGCACGGCGTTTGGATGCCCCAAGGGGGGAGCCGCCAGCGGTGGCCTCCTTTCCCCGTTCGCGCCCTGGCGGCCAGACCGCATGGATATATCTCAGGCGGTTCGTCCGCTCGTTGGCCCAGGACCTCCTCGCGCGGGAGCCCCTCGTGCCCACCAGGAGGGGGCCACGGGCCCTCCGCGGCCCGCTTGCGGGGGACGCCTCGGGCAAGTCGCCCGCTTGCTGGCTCGTGCCCTCCCCCTGTGGAGGGCCCCGTGCTCGCCGCGATATAGTTCGGCCACGCGCAGGGGGGTGTATGGGGGGAGGGGGGAGGGCTTCTTCGAAGGACCCCTGCTCCTTAGAGGGCGCGGGCCTTATCCATAGCTGTGAGGCCGGCGCCTTCTAAGGAGCAGCCTCCTTCTAAGAAGCCCTCCCCCCTCCCCCTGCCCCCTCGCGCGCGCCGCCAGATAGTAGGCGTGGCATTCGCGCGCCTCGGGAGGAACCGCCGCCGGGGGGGGGGACACTTGCCCGTTCGAGCCCGACTTGCGGGGATGCCTCGTTTGGCGCTTCCGCCCCTGACCTCTTCCAGCTCCTGCCTTCCCGCCTGCGCCCCCCCGCTCAAAATCAGATCCAGGCAGGCTCAACATAGCCATACCCTGACCCATGTGCACACGCACACCACTCACCCACTGACGATTCAAATCCCACCAACCCTCTGGGCGACATGTGGTCTAACGATGGTCTCTTTCCTCTTCCACAACCCCTCTTCCCTTCGGGGAGCGGAACCCTCCCCCTCCCCTCCCTTTTTTTTTGGAGGGGTCGCGAGGTGTCGGAGGCTCCTTTGTCGGCCCCTGGGAGGGTCAATTTTTGACACCACTCACGAGGATCTTGCCCTCTGAGTGGGGGAGGGAAATCGAGTACCCCCTGTTTTGACCGACCGCCTCCAAGATGGCCCCAAGAGACCCTCCAGGGCTCCCAAAAGGCCCCCAAGAGGGCTCCAAGAGCGCCCCAGGAGGCCACAACATGGCTCACCCAAGAGACCCCCGAGCAGCCCCAGAGAGCCCCAAATGACCTCCCAAATCCCAAATGGCCCAGGTAGCCCAAGCTGGTTCAAGATGTCTCCCAAGATGCTCCAAGCGGCCCCAAAGCCGCTCCAGGACGGCTCGAGATGGCCACGGAGCCTCTCAAGCCTCTCTCGCTGTTTGACAATTCGTGTCTCTTCCTCTCTCCCCCTGTCAGCTCTCATGGGCATCGCTTCTGGATGGGCTGGTGGGGATCTGCAAGGCGTCAAGAATTCAGACTCACTCACGATCAAACTTACCCCTACTCAGACTCACCCGTGATCATGGTACTCGTACCCAGATCACGCGCACTCAAATCTACTGACACTCAAACACGACCGCGCTCAGATTCACTCACACTCAGACCCAATCGCGCTCCTACTCGCTCACGCTCAGGCTCACCACGCTCAGGCCACGCGACCACCGCGATGCAGCACGCATGCCGCTTGGGCACCTCAAGGGGGAACCACCAGGAAGCGCCCAGTCGCCAGAGGCTAAGATCCTCTCACTCAGACGCTCACAGCGAGGCGCGCCAGGAAATGAGAGGCATCCATGGGGATCTCCCAGTCGAGTATTTCTCTAGTGCCCTTACACTCATCCTTCCATTTGTAGCTGGGCCTGTGGGGCAATTTCCCATGAGGTGCCTGCGCGCCACTGCGGCGCCTGCAACCCCTGGTTGGGGCACCGCTCCTTGACGTAACCAAGCGCCACCCTCGTCTTGGCATGAACCGCTGGCAGGCGAGTCTCCTCCGGGGGGAAGGCGTGCGCCCAGCTCTGCACGCGCAGATGCCAGCACCGTCTTTACCTGACCCCTTGCTCTCGCCCTCGCCCTCGCTGCTGTGCTCCTCCTCTCTCTCTGTGCCCCTCTCTTTCTCCCTCGGCCCCCCGACGAAGGAACGGCCTGTTCCTTGGGCGGCCGCCTCGCAGTGGCGGAGAGGCCGGGGCGAAGGGAGACTCTGCGGGCTGCACCCGCCCAAGGCTGGGCATGCGAGGACTGGGCAAGGACGGCGACCTGCGCCGTGAAGCTCGGCCCGGGCTTGCCCGTGAGCTTTCTGGGGATCCCGTCAGGTCGGGCGTGTCCCCCTACAGGCGGATTTTGGACAAAAAATTAAAACCAGTCCAACAATTTTCAATAATTGCCAGGAGTGCTAGGAAAATCGTCCCCCCAGACTATTTTTTTGTGACTATTTTTGAACATTCGTCCTGTAGAGGGACGTGCCCGACTTCACACTAACGGGGATTGGTCATTCTGCGCTCTCACTGCTGGCGCAGCGGAGACGGGTACGTCGGGAAGCGACCAGACTCCCGCTGAGGGGAATGAAGCGCGAGTGACCAGAGCCGAATGTGTCCCGTCCGCGCGGCCGGCTGGCGTTGTGCACTGGACAGAGCTGACTGGCGTTGTACACTGTGCGGGAACGGATCGATCGCATCGAAATCGGGGAAACCAACAGGTACCGATACCGCTGCTCCCATGACCTCTCCCGGGGTGCGTTCTGACCAGGACCTCGAGGCGAATCCAGCGGTGACGGCGAGAGCCCTCCAGGAGGCCCCCAGAAGGGGAAAGCGAGGGAAGGTCCAATACCTCGTCCCTCCTCTTTTTCAAATGGGCCCTGCACGTCTTGGGGGCACGTCCGGGGGGGGGGGGCTGGGAATCAGCTCCCGCAGCAGATACTTTTAGGTCGGGCATGTCCCCCTACCGACGGATTTTGGACGAGAAACCAACAAATAGTCAAAGAAGAACCAGCAAATGTTAAGAAACACTAGAAACATCGTCCCCAGACTATTTTCCTCCTGTATTTGACTATTTTTGACAGCGCGGGGTGCGCGCGGGCGGGCCTGGTGCCCCGACCATACCCAGATGGACGAGCGTCTTCCGCGATTCGGCCCGCCGCCGCTCCAGGAGGTAGTGGAAATGCTCGTGGAGGAGGAGGAGGAGGAGCGAGGAGGAGGAGGAGGAGGATGGGAGGAGGAGAGGAGGAGGAGGAGGAGGAGGAGGAGGAGGGCGGAGGGAGGAGGGCGGAGGAGGAGGAGGAGGAGGAGGAGGAGGAGAGGAGGAGGAGGAGGAGAGGAGGAGGAGGAGGAGGAGGGAGGAGGAGGAGGAGGAGGAGGAGGAGGAGGAGGAGGAAGAGGAGGAGGAGGAGGAGGAGGAGGAGGGAGGAGGAGGGAGAAGCAGGAGGAGGAGAAGCAGGATGAGGAGCAGGAGGAGGAGGAGGACTAAAAGAGAAGTTCCAAGTGCCCGACTTAAACAGAGAAGTTCCAGGTGCCTGCTGGCGCTGGGGGCGCCGAGGCATCGAGGCGCCCAGTGCCCTGGCGGCGGATGGCCAGAGCCCGCCGCATGCGACAGGATCCTCGATCCTCGCTCTTCCTCCTAGATCCTCCTCCTCGTCCTCGACCCTCCTCCTCCTCGACCCTCCTCCTTCGCGATCCTCCTCGAGCCTCCTCGATCCTCCTCGATCCTCCTCTTCCTCCTGCTCGATCCTCCTCGACCCTTCTCCTTCGCGATCCTCCTCGATCCTCCTCGATCCTCCTCCTCCTCCAACGCAGTCCTCGATCCTCGATCCTCCTCCTCCCCTGTCCCCTATCCCCCCATGGCGTCCGCCCCGAGACACGGAGGTTCAAGTGAAACAGGTGCAGTTCTTGGTGCGCGATGGCCTCGCGTCGGATTGGCGATGCATCTGGCCTACAAGAAAAACACTTTATCAACAGAAGCCGTCGGGGGTCCGCGCTGATTTCTTAAGTCGGCGCTGGACCACTCCCCCTGTCGCGAAGAGCGCGCCATGGGCGGTGCCGGAGGCGTCGTCAGAGGGGGTCCAGCGCCGATCCAAGAAGTCCTTGCGGACCTCCGGCAATGTGTGTTTATGTAGAGTTCCTTCTACGATTCTCATCTTCCTGTCCACCTGTGCCACCACGTACGTGCCATCGCTCGGACGTCCACTCTCCGTGCATTTCGTCGGTTTCGTGCGCTTATTTTCTTCACCCAGGTGACCCAGGCTGCTCCTGGATGCTCCTCGCCGACAGACACTGCACGCGTCTTCGCCAGCCCAAGGCGTGCTACGATCTCCGGCAACTGGTGAACCGCATTTCTAAATGGCGCGCGCGGGGCGGCCCCTGGGGGCCCCCTGGGGTCAACGACGGACCCACGGGACGCAATTCCGTGGCAACTGCTTCGCTCGCGACGCTCACCGCGCCCCGCCTCCAGAACATGCCAGCCGCCCAGCGGCACAGCCTTGACGACAGCACCCAGACACACGACGGCGGCGAGACACTACGGGCCAGCGGCATGAACGCAGCGATTCAATAATTTGGAGTCCCGAAACAGAAGCGGTGACAGACCGTGCGGTGACCTCGAACTCCCCCAGGACCTCACCGCACGGCCCGTCGACGCACGGTCTCGGGGCCTCGGATGTGCCCCGGTCGCCCGAGACGCCCTCGGAAAGCGACCCGCGCCCCAGAACCGTGCGGTGCCCCCGATACCCCCATTGACTCATTTCACGGTGTGGCCACCATCCCGTTTGGAGGCCCCCGAAATACCCACGGTGCACCTCTCTGCGTGACCGGCCGACCGTCAGGACGCCGAAATAAGGACCACTTTAGGTTAAGGGGGAGGTGGTGGAGGAGGAGGAGGAGGAGGAGGAGGAGGAGGAGGAGGAGGAGGAGGAGGAGGAGGACGAGCGAGAACGAGGAGGAGGAGGACGAGGACCTCCTTCCACCCCGCGGGCTTCCGCGCGGGGCCTCGCCGCCCGGGGCCGCCCCGCGGCCGCCCGGGGCCATATATCCTCCTCGCCCGGCAGCCCTCGGCGACGCCGTGTGCCGGGGCCGCCGCCGTCGGCACCCGGCGGAGAGCGGGGGGACCGCCATGGCCCTGTCTCCTCGCTCCTCCTCCTCCTCCTCCTCCCTCCTTCCTCCTCCTCCTCCTCCTCCTCCTCCTCCTCCTCCCTCCTCCTCTCCTCCTCCGGCCCTGTCTCCCGCTTTCGCCCTCCTCCTCCTCCTCGCCCTCCTCCTCGCCCTCCTCCTCCTCCTCCTCGTCCTCCTCGTCCTCCTCATCCTCCTCCTCCTCTGGCCCTGTCTCCCGCTTTCGCCCGCGGGGTGCTCGGGCCGCTACGGCCCTGTGCCACGTCCTGGCCCGCGGGGTGCTCGGACCATTTTGGACCCTCTGCCACGTTCTCGCCCGTGGAGGCTCGGACCGCTGCGGGGCCTCGGGCCGCCATGTGGCCCGTGGCCCGCGGTTGCTCGAGAGGCTACGGCCCCGTGTTCAGCACCCGCCCTTTTCGGCTTTCGGTGCTTCTGGGCGCACTGGTGTCGCCTATGCGGGGCCCATCACTTGGTACTCCACGGAGCGGCTGTGGTGCTCGCGCAGGAGGGGGGGCATTTCCCGTTGGAGCAGGCGGCGCTGCCTGGCCATGTATCAACCTCGCGAGATCTGATTTTGCGTAAAGCGCTGGCTGCCGCAAGTGGATTGGTTTCATCCAGAACGCCTGATGCGCTCTGCTGGAATTTCATGCCGGGGTTCTTCTTGCTCCTGATGCCGCCCTTGCTTTTCATCCACGTGCTTCGCCTACTCCTGATTCTCATCGTCCTCGTGTTCATCATTTTGTTTTTGCACCTGCTGATCCTCCTCCTCCCTGCCCATGTCTCTTCGCCGCTTCTTCCTTCTGACTGTCCTCCTTCTTGCTGGTTGGAGTCAACATGAGAGAGGTGGCAAGCAATCAATAGCATCGGTGGCGGAAGTTCTCCCTGTCTTCGACGTTGTCCACGATCGGGCGCAAGTCAATCGTTCCAGAGATATGCACCTGCAAGGTCGAGATTGGAAGCACGCTCTTGCTCGGGGAAAGATTTTCGCCATCCGCCTCTGCCGATCTAATCCTCGGCAACCAACCACACAACATTCTAACATTTCCCACTACTTTTCCTTCCCGCGCCTTTTTGGGCTTCCTTCCTACTCTCCGCCACCGCGCCTCTGGGCACGGAATGGACGTGTCCTCAAGTCCTTTGCCTAATCCCTGGAGCCCCAGTCCTCCGTCAAGAGGAGTGTTTGAAAAGGGCCCGGACACCAAAATCCGAAATCTCTTGGGGCTTGGCGCGGGCCCCCTGGGGCTCTCCTGCGTCTCCCCGCGTGACGTTTTCGGGCCCGAGCGGGCCCCAAGACGGGCCAAGAGGGCCCCAAGAAGCCCCGAAGACGGCTCAAGATGACCCCGAGTAGCCGAACGATCGCTCCAAGACCCTCAATTTGGCCCACAGACGGCTCAAGAGGCCTCCAAGACGCCCCAAGAGGCCCCAAAGATCGCCCCAAGAGGCCTCCAACAGGGCCCCAAAGCGGCCCAACAGGGTCCCAAGGCGGCTCAAGAGGCACCCAAGACGGCCCGAAAAGACCCCAAGACGGCCCCAAGAGGGGCCCAAGAGAGGGAACACGAACCGAACATCCGAGCTTTTTTTGTCTTACGAGGCCCCCAGGAGGGAGGCCCCCAGAGGCCCAGGATGCCCCCAGGAGGCACCCAAGAGGCCCCAAGAGGCTCCCAAATGGCCCCCCAAATGCCCCCAAAGGCACCCAAACGGTCCCCAAGAGGCTTTAAAACTGCCTCCACGATGCTCCCAGGAGGGCTCCCACGATATTCCAACGAACATCCAATATGCTTCATACCCACAGCCCAAGTACGGTGGCGGGATGGGCCGAAGGCCATTCGATAATTTCAAAGCCTTCCGAACGAGAGATAAACATGAGCATAAACATAATCTCATAGCCCCCACGCGGCGAACATATCGCTCCACGCGGCCCATGCTGGCAAAACACGGCCCACGTGTGCCCAGATGGCCCCACCATGGCTGAAAGAGGCTTCAAGCTGGCTCTGAAGTCCAAGCCTCAGAAACATGCACCCGAGATGCCACAGTAATAGGCGCACGTCACAAGTTATCAAACTCTTTTCGTCGTCTCGTGTTTCCTGCTTGCAATGGGCCTCTGAAGCCTCAGTATTGCCCCAAGGCGGCCCCAAAAGCGCCACAATAGGGGCTTATCTAGGGCCCCCATGCAGCGACCCCAGAAGGCCCCAAGACCATAGCGAACGCTTCCCAAGATCACCCCAACAGGGCTCCCCAAGCGGCAAACATTGAGTTGCGGAGGAAGGGCGCTAATACTACTCCCCTTTTTCGATTGATTGCGTCCACGATGACCCCCAAAGTGCGTGACCAGTTCCGAAACGGGCTCCCAGTAAGACCCAACAGGACCAGAAAAAGGCTCCCTGAACTACCTAAAGGTGGCTCCAAGTCCTCCAGGGGTTCTCAGAAGGGCTCACGCTGACGTTTTTGGTGCTGCTTGGGCGCGTGAAGTGGGGAGCCCTGACCATGAAACGACGGCGACAAGATTCCGAGGCCAGGCCTAGACCAGGCTTCGGGTGGGGCGATATGATGATGCTGATGATGCTGCTGATGAGGATGAGGATGATGATGATGGTGATGATGCATGATGATGGTGATGGTGCTGACGGCGAAAATCATGATCATGATCATGGTGAAAATTACGACTCTGTTGGAGCTGATGATGATGCCTGTACTAGCTGCGGGAGGTCAGTAGCTTGCTGAAACAGACGCGCGGCTGCCATCGCGAGCGTGAAACGCGTGGTCGTTTCCGTGTTGAAGCGCGCCCAGAGCTTCTTGGGTATGTCCGTGCTTCAGCTGGTGGTAGGTTTAGGTCGGGCATGTCCCCCCTACAGGCGGATTTTGGAAGACAAATTCAAATTATCCACTGTGTGGATCCCCCACATGTGCATCCTTTTTTAAAGGTAATATTGTATTTTGGGATATTTAAATGAGCGTCTAGCCATACGAGCCACAAGCGGGAAAGTGAAACTCTTCAAGTTCCTAGAGAGTGTGAACATTTTCAAGTTCCCTCCCCAGCCCAAAACGCACGTGGGAGAATGAACCTTCTCAAGTTCCCTCTCCCGCTGACGACGACAAAATTGGAAAGCACCACGGAGAGAGAAAACAACATCCCACGGTGACGCAAGCTCTGCGCCAACAACACCTGGTCACTCCTCCTTGACTGCCGTTCGCAACGGGGAGAGCCACTCGGGACACAATGCAAAAAACAAAAAACAAGCCAACCGCTAGAGACATCCCCACAGAACGGCGACGAACGGAGCCGTGAAAGCACCCTTGGCGGCTCCTTTTAGGGGTGCTGAAACGAGCGCCCCGCCTGAGACATCCTCACAATCTGCTCTCCAAGCGAGCGGTGTTGAGACACAAAACAAGCAAACCGCTGGAGACATCCCCACAAAACGGCCGCGAACGGGACCGTACAATACCCCTCGGCGGCTCCCCGAAGGGGTGCTGAAACCAGCGCCCCGCCTGAGACATCCTCACAATCTGCTCTCCAAACGAACGATGTTGAGACAAACAACAAGCAAACCGCTGGAGACATCCCCACAAGACGGCCGCGAACGGGACAGTGTCATACCACTCGGCGGCTCCCCTTGGGGGTGCTGAAACCAGCGCCCCGTCTGAGAGATCCTCACAAGCTGCTGTGTGTTGAGTGAATCAGACAATGAGAATGTCTGAGTATGAGTAAGTCTGGGTATGAGTGAGTCTCAGCATGAGTAACTCTGAGTATGAGTAGGTCTGAGTATGAGTAGGTCTGAGTACGAGTAAGGTAATATGATCAGGTCTGAGTACGAGTAAGTCTGTGTATGAGTAAATCTGTGTACGAGTATTGTCTAGGTATGAGGAGGAGCAGGAGGATGAGGAGGAGGAGGAGGAGGAGGAGGAGAAGAAGAAGAGGAATGAGTAGGAAGCGTCCAAGTGATAACAAGAACCCCATCTTAGGATATGGGAAAATCTTCGAAAAATGCACCTCAAATAATCCAAACATAATCGGAAAATCGTTCCCATACATTTGTTTTGACTATTTTCGAATATTCCCCCTGTAGAGGGGCACGCCCGACTTAACGATAGGTCTCGGAAGCTATGAAGGCCGGGTGGAGGTCGTCAGGCCGCTTGGCGCGAAGGCCAGTGCACTCGCATCTCCAGGTCGGCGTCGTGCGCCAAAGCGTCCTTCGCTGTGCAGCCCAGCAGGCGCTGGTGAACAACTCCCTCATGCATCCTCGCGGTGGTCGTCCATCCGCCCATCCCAATCTTTCGGGGCGACGAAGAGATGCGAGTGCGAGTCGTCCTCATCGCGGCAATCGGGGGGTCGAAATCGATGTCATGGATGTCGCTGATCTGCTCAGGCCAGCGGCGGTGCGCACGGGGTGCGAATATTTCCCGAACGCTAGGCTGGACAATCATCCTCTTCAGCTTCACGTGCGCTCTCCTCTGCGCGCCCTGCTTCGAGTCTGGGTCCTCGGTGGTCTCGTCGGCGGCGGCTGCCGTGGCCCTCCGAAGGCCTGTGCGTGCGGGCGGGAGGTGCTTGGCAGCGGCACGCCCGAGTGTCCATGGAATTGCCCGCGTCTTCCACTGTGGGGCCCACGGCTCCGGGCGTGCGAGATCAGGGGGAGAACTGCGGGGCGTGAAAACGACCACAGCCGCTGCTCTTCTTTTGTTGCCGCCTTCCAGCCCGCGGAAACAAAGCAGTGGCTGTGGTCACTTTCGTTGAGCTTGGCACCAAAGAAATGACCACAACCACTGCTTCTTTTTCGGCCGGCTGGAAGGCGGCGCAAACAGGAAGCAATGGCTGTGGTCATTTTCGCGCCCCGCATGAACAGTCCGGAGAAGCCCGAGCGGCGGCACGTCGAAGCTCAGCCAACGGTGTCTTCCACTCTGGTGTACTGAGCGCGCCGCGGATCAGCGCGGCGACGTCAGCCAGGGAAACAGAGACGTCGACGGCGCCGAACTCGGAGGTGCGAGCCATCCCACGAGTGGTGAAGATTGACGGCGGCACGTGCCAGAGCTTGTGGATGCAGCCGTTGTCGGCCTTCTTGGGACGCTCGGCTGGAGTCCGAATTGGGCGACGCACGGCATGGTGGGAACGGACTTGCTGTTGTGCTGTGCTCCTTGATCGTGGTGGTGGTGGTGGTGGTGGTGGAACTTTTGTCCTTAGAATGTGCGTCGGCTCGCTGCTGCCGCTTCCTCGTCGGGGCCTCCCACGTCACGTCCGTGACGTTGGGGCCTACTATGAGATAGTCGAGGTAGGTCGCAGCCCTATGGTTAGGACGGGCATCTCCCCCTACAGGCGCATTTTGGATGAAAAATCAAAATTACTTGAAACATATTCCAACATAGTCAAAAATTCAAAAAATCGTCCCCAGACTATTTTTGTTGACTATTTTTCCTCCTGTAGAGGGACACGCCCGACTTAACTCTATGGCGAATTAGATCCACTCGGGGACGATCGCCTCCAGCCAGCCACGGATCGACTCAATCATCTGGATCGTGAGCGAGGCAAACAGAGACACGAGCTGGCACTTTTTGGGCTTCAGCCTCGAGCCAGCGCGTGTTCGCATGATGCGTTTCGCAGAAGAAAAAACCACATGAACATAAACTTTTGGCGCTCCGCGCGGATCTCTTGGATCCGCGCTGGACCCCCCTCCCTGCAGCTCGTGTTCGCATGTAGTTGAATGTGTTTAGAAGAAAGAAAAAACCACATAAACGTAAACTTTTGCCGCTCCGCGCGGATTTCTGGGATTCGCGCTGGACCCCCCTCCCTGGCGCGTTCCGCGCGCCAGGGGCCGCGCCGGAGGCGCCACCGGGGGTCCTGGGCGCGGATCCAAGAACTCCGCGCGGAGCGCCAAAAGTTTGTGTTTATGTTTTGTTTTTCTTCTTCGAGTGTTGGCGTGCTCCCTCGACGTGCTGATGTCGCGGATCGCGGCTCCAACGTCGTCTGCGCATATGTGCGTGGTGCCAAGCCCCTGGAGGTCCATGGTGCGTCTAATCCTCGCCGCGAACGGGTGCGTTGACACTGCGAAAACGAAGCCGCTGAGCGGGTGCCCCTGCGGGGGTGGTGGCCTCGAGTAAAACCAATCATAATAATACTACTAAAAATAATACTAATAATACTAATACTGATAATAATAACAACAATAACAATAACAATAACAATAATAACAATACTACTAATACTAATACTAATAATAATAGTAATAATAATAATAATAATAATACCAATAATAATATTAATAATAATAATGTTAATAATCGTACTAATAATAGTAATACTAATAATAGTAATCATCATAATAACAGGAATATCATTAATACTCATACTTCTAATATTAGTGAGGGGGTCTCCTACCTGCGACCATTAGCAGGCCATGGCTGTTAACTTCTTGGCCCGCGGAATGAAAACACAAAAAAAAACGAATTTGACAGACGAAACGCCTTGAAATTTTCAAAATTCCGCTGAGCACTGATTTTTGCACGGCCTGTTTTGCCATCGGCTGCTTTGCAATATTCAGAATTCCACGGGGCATTGATTTTTGCCAGGCATGTTTTGCCATGGGGCGATGTGTCATCGATTCAAAAGCGGGGAACCCCAGGCGATGCTCATTGGTACAACGCCCAAAGGGTTTCCGAAACAAACAGCGCACATGTTGGATTTGGCGCGCGGCGTACGCGAGTGAGAAAGCAGCCGCTCTCTAGGGCAGCGCGCGCCTTGAGGGGACGCAAGCTTCAACGTGCGAGCGCGTCCACCGCGCAAGCGCAAACGCTACGAGCGACGGGAAAAACCGTCCGCTGCACGGCGATGCGCGCACCTGTCGCGACATCACTCGAGAGCGTCGAAATCACATTTGTTTCCGTCCAACTTTGAAGACGGCGCTGCGTAACCAAAGCGCGCGCGGGCGCGCCAAAATCGAAGCAAACACGCACGCGCACACGCACGCACGCACGCACGCACGCACGCACGCACGCACGCACGCACGCACGCACGCACGCACGCACGCACGCACGCACGCACGCACGCACGCACGCACGCACGCACGCACGCACGC
>CAUYUJ010022497.1:30235-97735 GCA_963575745.1 Prorocentrum cordatum
GAGGAGGAGGAGGAGGAGGAGGAGGAGAAGAAGAAAAAGACTCGGCATTGCGTGTGGTCTCGTCTGCTGTGACCTGCTGACCTCGAGCAGTCGCTCGAAGCAAGGCTGTACCTCACACGGTCCCTGGTGAGCCTGCTCGTCCGAGGGAGGTGTTTGGTTACACGCACCGTGCAATCCCTCATCCCTCGTGAGAAAAACTCATCCAGGAAGAAGCAATTTACGATGTCTCGCTGGGCTGGGGGTGATGCCCCTCGGGCCTCGACGAGCACGAGGCCATCGGCACTGGGTGTGCCTGGCTGGGCGTCCAAGGCGCCCCCCCTGTCCCGTAAAAAAGAAGAAGTGCCAGATTCGTCGCTCCAAGTCCCCCCGCGCATCCCCTCCTCGCTCCACCCACATCCGCCGATCCAAGAACGAGAAAGCAAAGGGGAGGTGTGGGAGGTGGGAGGGGGCTCTGCACTACCTCCAGCAGCTTCGTACTGGATTGCAGCGCGGCCTTCTCGGCCGAGAGCCTTGGGAGGCACGGAGGTCCTGTGTTGAACTCCCTGCGCGTGCACTGGGTGTGCCTGGCTGGGCGTCCAAGGCGCCCCCCCTGTCCCGTAAAAAAGAAGAAGTGCCAGATTCGTCGCTCCAAGTCCCCCCGCGCATCCCCTCCTCGCTCCACCCACATCCGCCGATCCAAGAACGAGAAAGCAAAGGGGAGGTGTGGGAGGTGGGAGGGGGCTCTGCACTACCTCCAGCAGCTTCGTACTGGATTGCAGCGCGGCCTTCTCGGCCGAGAGCCTTGGGAGGCACGGAGGTCCTGTGTTGAACTCCCTGCGCGTGATGTAGCCCATCACGCGCTTCATGCTGAGAAGAACGGGGCGACCTAGCCAGAGTCCGCTGGCCTGGTCCGAAAGAATGCTAAGTGTGCAGCTCGTGGCTTGGCTTCTGCAGCGGGCACTCGCGAGGGCCTAAAGTGGTGATGCGCGGACTCTAAAGGAGACGAGGCGCACGCAGCACCCAACTCTCAGGGTCACTCCGAAGCGCCTCTGGTGACATCTGAAACTCCCCGACTCAGGGGCCGCGGCCGTTAGGCCGTGGCCGAGAAGGGGCCCCGAGAAGCCCGACAGGACAGAACAACAAAGAAGGGGGCGCGGGAAAGCTGAGTAGCTCACTCGCCATAATGGTAGCTAGGTGAGTGGTCGGTGTAGGTGGGGGCTTTGCGCTGGGCACATCGCCCCCGCCGCCTTCGCAGAAGCCGAGGCCGAAGCCTTCTAGGCCACTGGAGATACTCATCACAGAACCACCATCCGTGTAATGCAAGTAAACATGCGTACATGGTGAGACTCCAGAAAGTGTAGGAGGAGGGGTAGCCGCAGTCGAAGGTGGTGAAGGTCACCCGCACGCGTTTTATATATATATAGATATATAGCATATCTAGATATATATTTATATATATATTATATATAGATATATGTATATAATATATCTATTATATATAAAAAAAAAACAGGGGCAATACAATTCAAGAAACTCCGGTCAGGAACCATCCAGGAGATAATACGCCGTCGGGAACCTGCCTCGTCGTAGAAAGAAATAGTTGCCACTGTCCAAAAGCATGCGTCATATGTCGGAGCCGATACTCCTGATTCAAACATGCGTGATGATCTCTACAAAAATCGGATATTGAGGCGGCGACCACAACCCGTTAAATGACTGGAATATGTGGTTCTTTTCTGCCGAATACGCTCACGGAGTGCTGCCGTGTGATCTTCCCACGCTACTTCTTGCGGCCTCCTTTTGCCTCCCTCGAGACTTCGTCCTGTCCAATAGCTTCTGCGCCAGAATCTCCAGGTGCCCCCTGAGGGGGGCCGCTCCCCATTTCGCCGTGCCATCGAGCTCCTCCAGCAAGATGATCGTGGCGTTTTCGGTCTCCAACTTGCTGTGCGATATCTCGTCCGTTCATCGGCTGCTGGCACGTAGAGGGTGTCTGCGATGGAGAGCTGGATCCTCGTGTACTTGTCGTTGTAGCACTTCTTGTGCCTGAAGAGCCTGACCATCAGCGCGAGCTCTTTTTTGAGGCCGCCGACACAAACTTCTTGTAGGGCGCGTCGACTATCAAAAGCGACTGCGGCTTGTTGGTCTGCAATGATGTCGTCAGCGTGGATCGTGATCCCCCCATCCGTCGTCGTGTAGTCGGGCTCGCGTGCCAGAGCGTATTGTGCCGAGCTAGTAGCGTGCCGATAGGAGAGGAACGACTCGATTCCCTTCAAATAGTAAGGAAAGGCCCTAGCTGGGTTAAGATGTCCTGCCATCTCCCCCGTCGTCGGCCTGAGATCTACAGGTCCCGAGTGAGTTTCGATCTGGAAGGCCCCCTGTCTTGCCAGTATATCCACGATTCTTTCGTTGAAGCCCTGCGCCGTCGACGGTCTGATGTCGTTGCCGCCGCCGCGAGTAAACTTCGACCACTGCTCCCCGTCCAAGAGAATCAGCCACAACTCTGAAGAAATTGACCACTGTGTTGTCGCCCTTCGCTTGGGCGAGCGTCGTGGTTGAATGGTGATGCCCGTCAGGTCGTCCCGCGCCTGACCCCGGTCCGCAAACTGCATCGCACCGTACTTCTGCTGGTCCGTGTGCGTGGACTCGTCCCTCTCGTGGGTGTCGTCGAAACGAACCTCCATCTCCCGTGTAAGGTCGTATGCCTGGGCACCCAAACCACCTTCCGTAACTTGCTTCATCAAATATTGCTTTACATCGTGCGCCTCCCAATTCTCACCCCGCGCCACGAAGTAGCGTCGATGACGAGGTCCCCGTCCCTTGCGAGACAAACGCTTCACTAGGCGCTGCACCGTAGCATGATCGTGCAAGTCCCGAAGACACTGGTGCCCGAGACGTGCCGCTAGTCCCTCTTCTTCTGCTGCCAAGATGCCCGCGTCCTGGTCCTCCTCCTCTGTGTGGGGGTCGTAAACCATCGTGAGCTCCCCCTCGCATCTGTCCTCTGAGCTGTGCCCCAGCCGGTCGTTTAGGTCCGCCCCGATGATCGGCGCACCTCTTGCCCCGACGCCCTCCCCCAGAGAGCGGGTCCAAAAAGTCATCTCCTGCACAGTAGACCGATGTCCTGAATCTGCTGCTTGGCGTCGGCATGTCCCAGGGAGAGAAGCTGCACTCATATTCAAGAGTTCTTCCGATATCTCCATGGCCCTGGTGGGCCCCGTAAAAGACATGATATTGTACGTAGCGGGAAGAGCAGCGCCATGCTCCATCTCGGATACGAGAAAGTAAAAAGCCAGAACGGTCACGGCGGGTAGCCACCGTCTTGGCGACGCTGGCGGCGCTACTCTCCTGTCAACAGGGGCAGAGAGGGCCCCAGGCGAGATCAAAAGAAACATTCCACTGCAATCCAATACGATGTACCCCTGACATGTACAGTAGCCGCGTGAGTGTGTGTTGTCTTGATCGCTGTGCGGCTGGAGGAGGAGGAGGAGGAGGTGGACCAGTGGAAACCCAAGAGTCATCAACGATGTTGGAATTAACCCTCCCTCCAAGTTCCCTCTTCAAATGCCCCCTACAACGATTCATTTCCATTGAGGGAACTGCCCCGTTGGAAGACAACAGTTTGAATATCCTGGAGCGTGCCAAAACATGTTCTCGGGATTGCAGTGCCATGTATGAACCAGAGTTCAGCGTCTTGACGATCCAGAATCGTGCCAGAACCCCCTTATGTGGGACTTCAACACAGCGAATCAACATAACTGTTGCGCCAACATAATATTGACTTCTTCCAAAACCATTTTTGATATGTTAATCATGGGAATCCGTGAAACTCAGGCAAACCTTAAAAACGAATGTGCGCAACGCTAAAGCGATAACCACATTCTGAAACGGAGCTGCCCTCAATCCGTGAAAATCTTGCACATTAGAAAACGAATGTGCGCGGCGCTAAGGCGAGAACCACATTTTGAAAACGACCCGCCCTCAATCCGAGAAGCTCTTGCAAATGTTAAAAACGAATGCGCGCGGCGCTAAGGCGAGAACCACATTTTGAAAACGACCCACCCTCAATCCGTGAAACTTTCACACCATGTTTAACACACATGTGCGCGGCGCTAAGGCGAGAGCCACATTTTGAAAACGACCCGCCCTCAATCCGTGAAGCTCTTGCAAATGTTCAAAGCGAATGTGCGCGGCGCTATGGCGAGAACCACATTTTGAAAACCACCCGCCCTCCATTTGTGAAACTGTTGTCCCTTTTTTAAAGTAAAGGGTGAAGAAGTCTCAGGCGAAACGCCCAGCCCGCCCTAAAAACTGGCCTCGGGGTGCGACAGGGAGGAGTTATCTATAAGGAGAAGGAATGGAGGAGGAGGAGGAGGAGGATGAGGAGGAGGAGGAGGAGGAGGAGGAGGAGGAGGGGAGGGAGGAGGAGGAGGAGGAGGAGGAGGAGCAGGAGGAGCAGGAGGAGCAGGAGGAGGAGACGAGGAGGCGGAGTGGGAGGAGACGAGGAGGCGGAGGAGGCGGAGACGGTCCTGGTGCCTGGTGGGGACCCCCGGGAGGCTGAAAGTTGCCCAAAGCGGAGACGGTTCTGGTGCCCGGTGAGGACCCCCCAGAGGCGAAAGTTGCCCAACACCTCCCGCCATGATTTTTCCGCCGCGAGAGGAGTTCCACCAGGCGTGGAGCATCTGAGGAGGCTCCTGGC
This sequence comes from Prorocentrum cordatum, assembly GCA_963575745.1. NCBI lineage: Eukaryota > Dinophyceae > Prorocentrales > Prorocentraceae > Prorocentrum > Prorocentrum cordatum. The sequence continues at coordinate 34,908 of CAUYUJ010022497.1, forward strand.
CGCTGCTGCCGAATCCCGCCCTTGCATTGTTGGTCGACGTTGCAGCAGCGCCCCACGGGGAGCCTCCGACGGGGATGGGGGCCCTTCTGCTGGGGTGGTGGGACGGTGGGGATCGGGATTTTTTCATTCATCCATCGACTTCGGGGAAGCAAAATATCCACATTGCTTGAGTCTGTGGATTGTGTGCGAGCGAACTGCATTAGAAAGATTCCCGTCGCAGGGCACGGTTGCCCTATCTCGCCTGTCTGGTGCGCGCCACGCGAGCAGGGGGCTGCGACGGGCGTCAAAACCTGCTGCGTCCTCGGCTGGTGGCCGAGGGTCTACGTATTTGAAGAGGATGGGGACAGGGATCGGTTCAACGATCCTGGTACATGGCTGGTCCCCTGGCAACCGGTTCCGCTCACAGCTCCTGTCACTGAGAGCGCCGGTCGGGCCTGCTGCAAGACTGGGCCTGTCCATGGGAGCTTCTGCCCTCCCTGGGGCCCCTGGGCCTCGACGTCAATTCTCTGGAGGGTGCTGTTCGATTGCCCGCGTCCTCTCTCCACCCAGGCGTCGCCCGCAATCCCTATACTCTTCCTCTTGCTCCTTGTGCATCGTAGAGAGTGGGCTGGGGCACTACAACTTCAATTCAGCGATATCTATTCGACTCTGGATCCCAATCGGCGGGAAAAAGGGCAAACACAATGATAAGGGATGATCAGGAAGGTTGGGATGTCAGATGTGATGCGAGCCCACCGAGCTTGCCGCGATGCCTCCCACTGTGTACCACATGCGCCCTGGCCAGTGCTGCTCATGCATTGCTCGCCACGGTTCCACTGGTACTGCTTGCGCTGCCTGCTCTTGTGATGCGTTCTCTTTTACGTCATCGAGGTCGCCAACATCCTACCCATCATGCATTGTTTCGATTCGTCGCGGTGTGCACCACGGCCGACTCTGCAAAGAACTGGCTCCGAAACCGTTGACGTGAGGAGGAGGAGGAGGAAGAGGAAGAAGAAGAAGAGGAGGAGAGGAGGAAGAGGAGAAAAGTGGGGGGAGGAAGAGGAGGCATGCGGACGCATCCTGCCCCCCCCCCCCCACCCCAGAGATCACGGATCTGGGCCCGTCGGGCGGCAGCCGGCGCAGGCTGAGCCGCACGCCGCGGTGCGCACCTCGAACACGTCGCCAGCGGCTCCGCGCCCGAGGCGCCTGAGGCGGGGACCTTTCTGACGTCTGCGTCGCCCGCTCGAGTGCCTCACCTCTGGCTTCCTTCGGCGTTCGCTTCTTTCCGTTCCCTTCGCCCTGGCGACCCAGACTTTCTTCCGCCTTCCAAATCTAATTCCGCACCTCTTGTCTTCTTGCCAATCCTTCTCGATCGCCCCGCGTTTCCATTCCCCTTCCTATGTCGTTTTTCTTGCCCACCCATGTTGTAAATATCAAGGTTGTTGCTCCTACCTGTGCTGTTGTTGCTGCCACCGCTTCCGATCTTTACCTTATCGTTCTTCTGATTCCTCCTCGTCCTACTATACTTATCCCGCTTCTTATTCTTCCTAGATGGGCAATTGTTCGTACTCGTTCCCTACACCCTCTCATGATCTCTCTACCTCTCTGGGTCCTTCTCGCCGCCTGATGATGCATGCACATGTTTACACATTTCTCGCAACTCTTGTCAAACCCACTTGGTTTTTTATCCGTGCTAGATCCTGAGATCTGGGCTTTCAGTCGTCTGCTGAGGGAGCTCACTCCGTGGGATCAAGGCCAGCGACGGGCAGACTAGAGGAACAATCTTGTTCTGAGAGACATGTAGCCCCGGCCCAATAGTTACAAGGACATGGCCCATACATAGCTTTGAGACAGATGCGGCCCTGAAAAAGGAACATCCAAGGCGTCGAGCTCACCTCTTCCTGACCGCCAGAAGGCTGACCCTCCTTAGCAGGCGAAGGAGGTCTGTGAGCCGCCGAGAGGGGAGAACGAGGGGCAACGAGCGGGGGGACTGGGCTAGGGGGGACGCATCGACCTGGAATCGGCGATACATCGCCGATAGATCGGTGATAGACCCTCGATGGCAAATCCCCATGTTCCTGGGCGGGGTGGGTCCCTCCCTATACCGATCCCCCTAGCCCGACCACAAGAAACCTTCCACAAGAAGCCCAACCCTGAGACCCCAGGATGTTCATTGACTTCTAGCGCGGGAAAGTCGCGCCTTCCACAGCAAAACCGCCGAAACCCAAGAAACCCAGGGCATCCTGGAGGCAAGCGTGTTTTTTTTTTTAGGCATGGGCCCCCACTGTATTCGGGGGCGCGCAAACATGGAATAGCGATCCATGCATTTGGCGCGCGGTCGCCGAATCCATGGATCGGGGGAGGGGCCCTCCCGAAAATGCGGCCGGTGCCGCCTCCCTCGGCGGCGGAAGTCCGCGATTTCCCATGGAAACGGGACCCGTCGCTAACCCACACCCCCATAATCCATGTTTGCGATTGCCTGATGTACCGTTGCGAAAAATGACACATGAATGAAACGTGCCCCCCAATCGTCAAAAATGACCAGGACATCGCCCCCGAACTATTTTTGGACTCTTTCTGAAGACTCCTCCCGTACGGCAGGTCCGTGCCGTGTCGACCCTGGCGTTGGTTTCTGACACCGCGCTGGATCGTTCGACCTTGAACGATCGGCCGTCTCCGCAACGTCCGATCGTTCAACATCGACCGATTCTGGGCCGCCGTCGGCGTTCAACGTTGAACGTCGGCGGCGGGGTCGCCGCCGGTCGACACGACGCGAACCTACCGTAGAGGGACGTGCTTGATGCGCGGAGCTGGAGCGTGTTCTCTGGAGGAGGAGGGGGAGGAGGAGGAGGAGGAGGAGGAGGAGGAGGAGGAGGAGGAGGAGGAGCAGGCCCGCCCCCTGCGGCGGGGAGGCTCGCCGGCACCTCTGCGGGATGTAGCCTCCAAGGTGGAGCAGCGCGGGGGCCGCTCCGCGCGCGGGCTCCGCGTGCGCTCCTGCCCCGCCCGACGGCCCGGTGGGAGCTCCTCTCCTCCCCCTCCTCCCTCATCCCTCCTCCTCCTCCTCCTCCTCCTCCTCCTCCTCCTCCCCTCCTCCTCGTCCCCCTCCTCCTCCCCCTCCTCCCTCCTCCTCTCTCCTCTCCTCCTCCTCCTCCTCCTCCTCTCCTCCTCCTTCCTCCCCTCCTCCCCTCCGCCTCCTCCTCCTCCTCCTCGTCCCCCTCCTCCTCCTCCTCCTCCTCCTCCTCTCTCCTCCTCCTCTCCCCTCCTCCTCCTCCTCCTCCTCCTCCCCCGCCTCCTCCTCCTCCTCCTCCTCCTCCTCCTCCTCCTCCTCCTCCAGGGCGGAGGAGGGGGAGGAGGAGGACGAGGAGGAGGAGGAGGAGGAGGACGAGTCGATGCATCCCCTCTCCTCTCGTTTTCCCCTCCTCCTCCTCCTCCTCCTCCTCTCCTCCCTTCTCCTTCCTCCTCTCCTCCTCCTCCTCCTCCCTTCTCCTCCTCCTCCTCCTTTTCCTCCCTCCTCTCTCCTCCTCCTCCTCCTCCTCATCAGCCTCCTCGTGTTTTTCGTCCTCCTCCCTTCTCCTCCTCCTCCTCCTTCTCCTCCTCCTCCTCCTCCTCCTCCTCCTCCTCCTCCTCCTCCTCCTCCAGGGCGGAGGAGGGGGAGGAGGAGGATGAGGAGAAGGAGGACGAGGAGGAGGAGGAGGCCTCCGGAGCTTTGAGAGCGCTTCGCGCGTGGGCAATTCATTTTGCTCGAGTCTGCAGCCAACGCACGCGCGGACCGCATTGACCTCGAAAACGCAAAACTCGTTACGCAAGGGTATGGTTTGCTAGGGGTCGGTTTGGCCGCCCCTGACTTTCTGAGGAGGCCCGCGCTCTCTGCCTGCCCCCCCCCCCTAATCTGGGCGCGCCGCCGACTCCTGCCCTTCCCCCCGTGTCAGTGCGCAAGAGGCTCCGTGGATCAGCTGCGCAGCTCGCAGGAGGCGCCCTGGGCACCAGAAGGGGCAATGCGCAGGTCATCGTGATCGTCATCGTCATCGAAGGGGTAATTTCAGAGCGTGAATTACCTCCCCCGCTTTCGCTTCCAGGCAAAACCAAGCCATACCACGCGCCTCCTCCTCAAGCGGCCTGACCAGTACAGGCCGCAATTTGGCACCGTTTGGTATCTCTTGGAAGCGAGGGTGGTCAAAAGCGAGGGAGGTTTGTTTTCCCCCGATAATTCGCAGGTCATGGGTCTCCCGCTCGTCCCTTGACTTGTGGGCAGCTCGACGTCGTGGCACCAGAAGGGGTACAGCAGCTTCGCGCGGCGCCGGCGCGCGCAAATGTTTCTGACACCGCGTCGATCGTTCAACCTTGAAGCGATCGCGGCCCCGATCGTTCCAGGTTGAATTCCGTCGGGTCCTGTGGCTTCACCGTGTCCCTCGGTGCTTCCGCGTCGCGGAATTCAGCCTTGAACGCCTTCGCTGGCTTCGCCGCCGGCGCGCCAATGCCGCACGAACCTATCGAAATTCGCAGGTCATGGGTCTCCCGCTCGTCTCTTAACTTGTGGACAGCTCGATGTCGTGTCGGTGTATCTCTTTACGAGGGCAATCGACAGCGACAGGCTGCCGGTCAACAGGAGCGTGTGATGAGCCATGGATTGTAAGCCAGGGGCGCTGACCAGTGGCCACTGACTGATAATCAAAGTAACGATCAATGAACAATTGAGCGACCAGTCGTGGCCTATGATGAATGGTGACGGACCGATGGGCCGTTCTCAGCGAATACTTCAGAGCGGCCAACTGACAATGATCATTGGGCACTAACAGCGCGCGGCAGACGCTGACTCGTGCAGAACACACAACTGATGATGTACGTAACGCACCGCCAACCTTACGATGACCAGCGATGGTGGGCGATGACACATGTTAAACGATCAACAGGTAAACAATTATGCATGTTGTGCGACCACATACCCATGATTATTCAGCCATGAATGATGAACAACGATTGCTGGTATTGCTCAACAGGCCATGCAACACACAGATAATAGCAGAGAGGCCCGTGCCCGTGCTTGCACGCGCAAACATAAGTCTTCAGTGCGGCACCGCCACGGCGCAACTCTGCCTGGCTGGCTGAGTGTGCGAAGTGGTGCAATAAGTGAAGCCATCGTGCTGCCATAATGAACGCTGGCCATCGTGCGCCGCCACGCTGGTCCTGGGCAGGCTGTGCTGCCCAGCGGAAGGGGGGAAGACGACGACGACAACGACGACGAGGACGAGGACGAAAGGCGACGACGACGACGACAACGACGACGAGGACGAGGATGACGACGACGAAAAGGCTTTCTGGCCATGGCTGGCCTCGGTCACGAGCAAGCTCCCCGACCTGGACCCGGGGAGCGGCCGAGGCTCAGGGAGCCACTCCCGAACCCCAAAGGGGTTCTGACTCCTAGGATTCGGTCGGGCATGTCTTCCCACGGAGGGATTTTGGAAGGCGAAGAAACAAGAGGCAAACCATATCCCAAAATATCGGAAATGGCAGGGAAGTCGTCCCCTGCCTATCTTTTTTAATCTGTTGTTGAATATTCCTTCTGTAGCGGGACATGCCCGACTTCATCGTAGGACTCCGCTTTTTATTGATTCTTGTTTTTCGTGCTGTTTTTCAATAAGTGTAGGCCCCCAGAGGTCTGGACCCCTTCGCCGGGACCAGCGGGGCCCCAAGACGCCGCCAAGGAGCCCCAAGAGACCCCCAAGAGACTCCCAAGAGGCCCCTAGGAGTGGATAGGGTCCGAGCTTCTGGAAAACCATTTTCCTACTTACAGAAATGGTTTTTTGGGCCCCCAGAAATGGTTTGGGGCAGGCTGACGGGGATGAAGGCGGAGGACGGACGGAGGCCCATGTGTCCATGTGCCATACGATTCCCCATGGGCCACATGAGCCCAATGAGCCTTGTGAGTCGGTGCTTCCTTCCTCCCCCCATCCTGCTTATCATCATCATCGCCATATTCATCCTCCTCCGAACGCTCCCCGTTATCCTCCTCGTCCTCCTCATCATCATCATCATCATCATCATCATCATCATCATCATCATCAGCATCAGCATCAGCATCAGCATCAGCATCATCATCATCATCATCATCATCATCATCATCACCATCATATTTGTATGTATCGCCAGCGTCAGCGTCATCATCACCGTCGTCGTCGTCGTCGTCGTCGTCGTCGTCGTCGTAGTCGTCGCCGCCGCCGCCGCCGTCGTCGTCGTCGTCGTCGTCGCCGCCGTCGTCGTCGTCGTCGTCGTCGTCGTCGTCGTCGTCGTCGTCGTATTCGTCGTCGTCGCCGTCGGCAGCATCATCGTCATCATCATCAGCAGCAATATCACCATCGCCATCATCAGTATCGTCATAATCATGGTTACCACCACCGTCACATTCATCATGCTCATCACCATCGTCGTCATCGCCATTGTCAGCATCACCAGCATCATCACGACCACCCTCATCACCATCATCGTCATCGTCATCATCGTGGCATCTCGTGGAAACGCCCTCCTCCTCCTCCTCCTCCTCCCCCTCCTCCTCCTCCTCCTCCTCCTCCTCCTCCTCCTCTTCATCCTCCTTCTATCTTCCTCATGTCGTTTCCTCCTCGGAAGGCCCCGATGGCCTTCTGGCCCGTAGACGGGGGTGCACGGTGCAGGGACCAGGGGAGGGGTCTGGCGGGGCCCCCCGTCAAGGGTCTCTCAGATGTTCAGAAGAAATTGATCACAATTCGTCTTTATTCCCTACCTAGGCTCTGCCTAGAAGGGTTCTTACTCTTTAGCTTAAAGGGGCCAGGCAGTGGAAAGCGCCCTGGGCGGTTCCCCCAGTCCTCTGGGAGCGGTTCCCCCAGTCCTCTAGGAGCTTTCGCTTTAGCTTTAGCTTTAGCTTTATCTTAGCTTTAGCGCTAGCTTAGCTTTAGCTTTCGCTTTCGATTTAGCTTTAAGATTAGCTTTAGCTTTAGCTTAGCTGTAGCTTAGATGTAGCTTAGCTTTAGCTTAGCTTTAGCTTAGCTTTAGCTTAGCTTTAGCTTCGCTGTAGCTTCGCTGTAGCTTAGCTTTAGCTTAGCTTCAGCGTAGCTTTAGCTTAGCTTTAGCTTAGCTTTAGCTTAGTTTTTGCTTAGCTGCAGCTTAGCTTTAGCTTACCTTTAGCTTAGCTTGAGCTCAAATTTAGCTGAGCGTTAGCTTAGCTTTAGCTTAGATTTGCCTTAGCTTTAGCTTAGAATTGCCTTAGCTTTAGCTTCGCTTTAGCTCTGCTTTAGCTTAGCTGTCGTTTAGCTTTAGCTTAACTTTAGCTTAGCTTTAGCTTAACTTTAGCTTAGCTTTAGTTTAGCTTTACCTTAGTTTTAGCTTAGCTTTAACTTAGCCTTACTGTTACTACTAATGCTGCTTTCCTAGGGGTTCCAACTCCTAGGTAGGGTCGCACTGGGATAATTGGAGCAATGCTCAGAAGGCGCAGGCGCAAGTGCAACAGTGCAACAAAAATGCAACAGACGCAAGTGAAACAGAAGGCTCCCGCTGCGGACGCAGCGGCCGCCTCCACCGCCCGAGCGGTCGACTGCGGACGCCACGGCCCTCCAGGTCATCACTTGCCGCCGCCTCCACCGCGGCCACCTCGAGCGCGCCCGCCCCCCCTGCCCCTGCCTCGGCCTCGTGCTGGGCCGGGGCCAGCGGCGGGGCCTGGAGGTGCGGCCCCTGGCAACATCAGCGCCACAATCTCATCCTTGGGAAGATGAAACACACGTTTCCAAGGCAGATTGTCTCGTAAGTGCACCTGCCGAGCCATTGCCATCTTCGTTAGCTGACCAGGGGCAGCCCGTGAAATGTGTTCGTCCTCGACGTCCACCACATCATTGACAATGAACTGCCACGCACAATCAAGTGTATCATTTTGCACTCGATCCGTCACTCTGTATACGACAAGGCCTTGGTTCAAGAGGGCATCCTCGCATGCGACCTCGGCGTCCCGATCGGACGCGCCAGCGGGGAGATCAAGCACCAACCCACAGGACCGAACGAGTTGCGAAACGGTAAGGGACTTCAGATCCAGACCGCCCGCAGGTGCCTGCGCGACTGGTTTAACCAGCGTGCCTGTGGCAACATCGGAATCGTATTCAAAAAATGCGACCGACACAGTGCGGCCCAGTTCCTGCCCTTCTGCTTTCGCCTCCCTGCCAGCAAACGTTTTGTTTTCTGCGATGAAGAAATACGGGCTGTTTGGCAGACCTGTGAACAGGAACATCTTCAGCGGTTGTAGCAAGTTCTTGATGTACGTACCCCTCGCGTACTCGAACGTATAATGGTATTTGGGTATCACGCCCGCCGTTGGAGGCCTCGGTCTGAGGAGGTCCGAATCTTCGAGGCTCATGTTGAAACGGCGACGGTACACCCAGTCTGTCCTGGCACCTGCTGAGATCTCGGGGTCGACTGCAGCCAGTTCTCGAAGAAGCGCTGCCCGCACTTGCACGATGTAGGGTCGGATGTCGTTTTCGTTCGGGAAGCCCCCGTTGATGTGCAGCTCCGAAGAACACTTGAGGATGGCATTGACCATCTTGAACTTGGCGGAGCACTTATTGTCCATGATCCACTTCCACTGGCCATGAACTCCCTCGCAATCCAACACTCCATCTGGATTTGCCAGGAACCGAGATGCTAAGAACATGTATATTTGGTCGCATCGCCCGCGGTGCCGCCATAAAACTTCTGGCGGATCTGCATCAGCTGCAATCCTCACTTGGCCCATGAGGCCTGGATCGTTGAACGCGTGCTTTTCGAACTTCGTCATGTGAGCCTCTGACAAGTGCGATAAGTGCGTCACCCAGGACGTCGCTGCCTCTTTTGCCTGCGCGGGGTCAGTGGACAACAGGCTAGCTGCTAGCCACGTGCTTCGGCCAATGTTGTCTGCATTGCCCCTGATGTGGGATGCCACTCTGGATTGCAACCTTGTGTGGTACTGCGCGGCATCGTGAGCCAGGGCAGATGCTTCATTGTCGGACGCGGCCCCGAGCCGAATCAGAATCTGAACGCATGTCCTCACGCCGTCATTATACATTGCACCAGCTGGAAAACGGTCCAGCAACTCGCGGTCAACAGCGCTTCCCATAACAATGCCGATGCTGCGGCTGACCAGGGCCTGAAAAGTTGTCTGCGATGCAATATGAGTGTTTTTCTTTCCCCAATAATAGATGTACAGTGCTCGGCTTATGACATCACAAAATATGAACCTGTTTACCCGCCCGGGCGTCGACGAAAGCATTGCCAATCCAATTGCACGATCGGCGCCCTCGAGGCGGCGCAACTCCGTGTCCTTCTGGATGCAAGTTTTCAGCGGCCCCTCCTTGGGCAGGAGCCAGCGGAGAAACTCATGGAACGACTCGGGACGGTCACTAATTATGCACGGCGGCGCCGACCCAAACGTATCCTGAAATTGACGAGAGCCCTCCTTGAATAGGCCTACCCCGTTGGATGTGCGGTCATTGACAGATATAGCTTTCAAGGTTCGCCAAGTCACGCCCTCGTGCAGGTAGCTATGGAGCGCCTGCGAGGCTCGCAAAGGGCCCCGTCGTCCGAGCTGTATCCATCCTCGTCCTCCTCGTCCTCTCCTCCCGGAGGAGGAGGAAGAGGAGGAGGAGGACGAAGAGGAATTAGTGGGAGGATGTCTCGAGCGAAACGCTGTTTTTTCAACATCCCTCCCAGGTCAGGAACGCGTGGCAGGGCAGTAAGGCCATCACCACTTCAGCCTTCCCAGGGGGTCCCTTCGAACCCCGTAGATCCCACAGGTCCCTCAGGTGTCACGGGTCCCACAAGTCCCACAGGCCCCGCAAGTCCCACGCGCCCCACGCAAAACAAGTGTGAGGGCCCGCGGTTCCCGACGACAACGCCGACTCCGAATGGCGACGACGATGACGACGACGACGAAGACGACGACGATGAAGACGACGACGACGACGACGACGACGACGGCGACGGCGACGGCGACGGCGACGGCGACGGCGACGGCGACGGCGACGGCGACGGCGACGTCGACGGCGACGGCGACGGCGACGGCGACGACGACGACGACGACAACGACGACGACGACGCGTGGGAAGTTCTGCATTGTCCCGATTAGAAAGCGCACACAGGCATCCAGGTCAACTTGACAATCCAATCGACCACCCGTAAAGTTAAAGGTTACCCTCCAGGCCAACATGGCGATTTGTCGCTTGCGGGCAATACAGGACACGCGCGCGCGGGGCTCTGCATTGTCAATGGTAGACAATGTGCGCTGGGAACAACGTTAACATGGAAGTCCAAAACGGCCGCCGTTAAGGTTGCATTTTGGCTTCCAAACCAACATAGCGACTTACCGATTGTAGACAATACAGAATCCACCCTCCAACGCGCGAGCGCGCGTGGAGGGTTCTGTGCTGTTCATCATTGGAAGCATGCAACAGAACCAAGGTTAACTTCGAATTCCAAACGGTGGCCGTTAAGGGTTCACTTCGGTTTGCGAACAATACAGAACTCCCAATGGGCGCGCGCGCGTGGGAGGTTCTGCGTTGTCTATCATACAAAACATACATCAGAATCCATACAACTTAAAAAACCAATCGGTCAGCGGTGCGGGTCCCCTTTTAGTTTACAAGCCGACATGGCGGTTTTCCTATTGTAGATAATACAGAGTTCTCAACGGGCACGCGTGCGCGCGCGTTGGAAGGCCTGTGTTGTCAACCATTGAAGGCACACAACAGACCCCATGTGAACTTCACAGTCCAATCGGTCATCGTTAAGGGTTCTCTTTAGTTGCCGTGCCAGAGCGGCGACTCTTCTATTGTGGACAATGCTGAACTCCCAACGGGCGCGCGCGCGTCGGAGGTTCTGAGTTCCCAATCATGAAGACGCACACCAGAACCGATGTTAACTTCGAAATCCAATTCGGTAGCCGTGGAGGGGCCGTTTCAGTTTCCAGGCCAACATTGTGCCTCTTGTATTGTTGCCAGTCCAGAACTATCAACGGGCGCGCTCGCGCGCGAAGGTGGTTCTGCGATGTTTATCATGGAAAGCATACAGCAGGGCCCATGTTGAATTACAAATTCAATCGGTCACCGTTAAGGGCTCACCCCAGTCCCCAAGCCAACATGGCGACTTTTTTGAATTGGACAACACATGACTCCCAACGGGCTCGCGCGCGCGTGACTGCGAAGTTCCGTGCTGTCTATCATAGGAAACATACACCTGACATCATGATAAGATCAGACTATAACTCGTCACCGTTAAGGGTTCACGTTAGTTTCCAAACCAACATCGCGACTTCTCTATTGTGGGCAATACCGAACCCCCGACGGGCACGCGCGCGCGTGGGAGGTTTTGCGTTGCCCATGAGAGGAAACAGACATCAGAACCCATGTTGGGTTCACAATCCAATCGGCCACCGTTAAGGTCCCATTATAATCTCCAGGCCAACATGGCGCTTTCTTTCTTGCTGACAAGACAGAACCCACGGGCGCCCACGCGTGCGCGCGTTTGAAGTACTGCGTTGTCCACCAGGGAGAAGCAATGTCCACTTCAAAATCACATCGGCCACAGTTAAGGGCACTCCCCCGTTCCCAGGCCAGCAGGGCGACTTTTGCAATGTTGACACTACAGAACTCACAATGGGCTCGCGCGCGCGCGACTGCGAGGCTCTGCGTTGTCCATCACAGAAAGCACACAGCAGAACCAATGCATTTTTGGTTTCCACGCCAACATGGCGACTTTTCCACTGTGAACAGTACAGTACTCACTACGGGCGCGCGTGCACGCTCCATCATAGAAGCATACATCAGAACCAATGCGAATGTTTCATCCAATCGGCCACAACTAAGGGTTCATTTTAGTTTCCAAACCAGCATTGGCAGTTTTATACGGTTGGTAATAGAGAAGGTCAAACGGATGCGCGCGCGTCACCATGGAAATCATACCACAGAACCAAGGTTCGCTTGATAATCACATCCACAACCGTTCAAGGTTCATTTTCGTTCCCAAGCCAACACGGCGACGTTTCTTATGATGGCAGTAGAGAGGCGCCAACGCGCGCGCGCCATCGGAGAACGCAGACATCATAACCAAATGCGAACGTCACAATCCAATCGGTCACCATTAAGGGGCCACTCTAGTTTCCAGGCCGTCATTGCGACTTATCCGTCGTGGACTACTGAACACCCAACGGGCGCGGGCGCACCATCAGGGAAAACATACAACATAACCGCGCAGAATGGGCCAGGGCCTTCCTCGCGCGCGCGGCGGCCCTGCCCCCCGCGCATGATGTGCTTACCCGCGCATAGTAGGCCAGGGCCACCGCGCGCGCGGCGGCCTTGCTCCTCGCGCGCATGGCGTTTTCCAGCTCAGACTGGGCCAGGACCGCCGCGCGCGCGGCGGCCTTGACCTTCGCGCAAGGCGCGCCTTCCAATGCAGAATGGGACAGGGCCGCCGCGCGCGCGGCGGCCTTGACCTTCGCGCATGGTGCGCATTCCCACGTAGTGTTGGCAAGGGCCGCCGCGCGCGCGGCAGCCCTGCCCCCCGCGCATGGAGTGCTCTCCCACACAGGCTGTGACAGGGCCGCCGCGCGCGGGCGGCCCTCTTCGCGCGTTTTTTTTGTTGTTGGCGCAGAGTGTGCCAGGGCCGCAGCGCGCGCGGCCGCCCTGCCCTCGCGCGTGCCCTCCCCCCCCTCTCCCCCCAATCACCTGTTCACCCACATCCCTTCACCCCCCCCCACCCCGCTCCGCCCCACCCGCCCTCGCCGACCACCCAGACCCATGGCCACCCCGCCCCGCGCAGAGTTTGCCCATCGCGCATGGCATGTTTTCCAACGAAAAATTGGCCAGGGCCGCCGCGCGCGCGGCGGCCCTGCCCTTCGTGAGTGGTGTGTGTGTGTGTTTCCCACACAGAAGGGGGCAGGGCCGCAGCGCGTGCGCGGCTGCCCTGACCCTCGCGCATGGTGCGTTTTCCTGCGCAGAGTTGGCCAGGGCCGCCGCGCGCGCGCGGCCCTGCCTCTCGCGCATGGTGTGCTTCCCCACAAAGAAATGAGCCAGGGCCGCTGCGCGCGCTGCGGCCCTACACCCTCGCGCATGGTACGTTTTTCCCACGCAGGGTTGGGAAGGGCCGCCGCGCGCGCGGCGGCCTTGCCCCTTGCGCATGGTGTTTTTTTTTTCCAATAGGGAATGGACCAGGTCCGCCGCGCGCGGCGGCCCTAGCCCCTCGCGCGCCCCTCGCGCGTGGTGTGTTTTCTTATGCAGAGTTGGCCAGGGCCGCCGCGCGCGCGGCGGCCCTGGTCATGCGCAAGGGGCAAGGCCGCCGCGCGCGCGGCGGCCCTGGCCCACGCTGTGTGGGAAAACCACAATGCGCGAAGGGGTAGGGCCGCAGCGCGCGCGGCGGCTCGCCTTCGCGCAAAGAATGGGACAGAGCCGCCGCGCGCGCTGCGGCCGTACCCCTTCGCGCATTGTGTTTTCCCACACAGAGTGGACCAGGGCCGCCGCGCGCGCGGCGGCCTTGCTCCTTGCGCATGGCCAGGGCCGCCGCGCGCGCGGCGGCCCTGCCTCTCGCGCATGGTGTGTTTTCCCACGCAGAGTGTGACAGGGCCGCCGCGCGCGCGGCGGCCCGCGCATGGTGTGCCTTCCCGCGCAGAATGGATCAGGGCCGCCGCGCGCGCGGCTGCCTTGCCTTTCGCGCAGTGTGCGCTTCCCCACGCAGGGCCAGGCAGGGCCGACGCGCGCGCGGCGGCCCTACCATTCGCGCAGGGCGTGCTTCCCCACAAAGAACGGTGCAGAGCCGCCGCGCGCGCTGCTGCCCTACCCCTTCGCGCATTGTTTTTTCGACACAGAATTGGCCAGGGCAGCAACGCGCGCGGCGGCCCTGCCCTTCGCGCATTGTGCATTTTCCCGCGCAGAGTCGGCCAGGGCCGCCGCGTGCGCGGCGGCGTGCGCGGCGGCAGTGCCCCTTCGTGCGTGGTGCGCTTTTTCCGCACAGAACGGGCAAGGGCCGCCGCGCGCGCGGCGGCCTTGCCCGTCGCGCATGGTGCGTTTTTTTTTCTCGCAGAGTTGACCAGGGCCGCCGCGCGCGCGGCGGCCTTGCCCGTCGCGCATGGGCAAAGGCTGCCGTGCGCGCGGCGGCCCTGCCCCTCGCGCATGGTCCCACGCAGAGTGGGCCAGGGCCGCCGCGCGCGCGGCAGCTTTGTCCCTCGCGCATGGCGTGTTTTCCAACGCAGAAGTTGCCAGGGCCGCCGCGCGCGCGGCGGCCTTGCCCGTCGCGCATTGTGAGTTTCCCAGCGCAGAGTGTGACAGGGCCGCCGCGCGCGCGGCGGCCCTGCTCCTCGCGCATGGTGTGTATTCCAACACAGAATGGACCAGGGCCGCCGCGCGCGCGGCGGCCGTGCCTTTCGCGCAGTGTGCATTTCCCCACGCAGGGTTACGCAGGGCCGACGCGCGCGCGGCGGCCCCACTCCTTCGCGCATGGTCTGGTTTCCCCCACAGAATGGGCCAGGGCTGCCGCGCGCGCGGCGGCCTTGCTCCTCGCGCATGGTGTGTTTTCCAGCGCAGAGTTGGCCAGGCTGCCCCTCGCACATCGTGTGTTTCCTATGCAGAATGGACCAGGGCCGCCGCGCGCGCGGCGGCACTGCCTTTGCCCATGGTGTGTTTCCCGACAGAGAATGGGCAAGGGCCGCCGCGTGCGCGGCGGTCCTGCCCCTCGCGCATTGCGTTCTCCAGCGCAGAATGGGGCAGTACCGCCGCGCGCGCGGCTACCTTTCTCATTGCTCATGCTGTGTTTTCCAGGCAGAACTGGCCAGGGCAGCAACGCGCGCGGCGGCCCTGCCCTTCGCGCATTGTGCATTTTCCTGCGCAGAGTAGGCCAGGGCCGCCGCCAGCGCGGCTGCCTTGCCCTTCGCGCGTGGTGTCTTTTCCAACACAGAATGGGCCAGGGCCGCCGCGCGCGCGGCGGCCCTGCCCTTCGCGCGTGGTGCAATTCCCTATGCAGAGTGGGCCAGGGCCGCCGCGCGCGGCGGCGGCCCTGCATCTTGATCACTGTGCATTCCCACGCAGAATGGGCTAGGGCCGCCGCGCGCGCGAGGAGTTCTGTGTTGTCCAGAATAGAGCAGTCGACATGTAATTCTAGAAACTGAATTCAAAATTTCTGGGGACCTTTAAGGAGGCCGACGGACGCGCCGACTTTTTAATTGTGGACAATACAGAACCCCCCGCGGGCGCGCGGTGTGTTCTGAATTTTCCACAAAGAAAAATCTACATGAAATTCCAGAAACTGAATTCATTTTTTTGGTGAACCGTAAGGGGGCAGACGAAAGCGCATACTTTTCTATTGTGGACAATACACAAGTCACCGCGCGCGCGGTGAGTTCTGTATTGTCCACAGCAAGAAAGTCTACGTGTCATTTCAAAAATTGAATTCAAAATTTCTGGGAACCTTTAAGGAGGCCGACGGGCGCGCCTACTTTTCTATTGTGGGCAGTACAGAACTCCCCGCACGCGCGCGCTGGGAGTTCTGCGCTGTCAACAATAGACAAGTCGACATGTAATTTCAAAAACTGAAACAAAAGACCCTGCTAACCTTTAAGGAGGCCGACGGGCGCGCAGACTTTTGGATTGTTGTGAATACAGAACTCCCCGCGCGCGCGGGGAGTTTTGTATTGTCAACAATAGAAGAGCCGACATGTAACTCCAAAAAAACGGGGTTCAACATTTGTTTAGTAAATTTTAAGGAGGCCGACGGGTGCGCCGATTTTTACATTGTTGGCACAACAGATTCCCACGCGCGCGCACGCGCGCGCACGCGCGCGCTGGGAGTTCTGTATGGTCCACAACAGAAAAGCAGACATGTAATTCCAAAAACTGAGATCATATTCTTTGCCATCCTCTAAGGAGGCCGACGGACGCGCCGTCTTTTCTATTGTGAACAATACAGAACTCCCCGCGTGCGCGCGCGAGGAGTTCTGTATTGTCCACAGTAGAAAAGCCGACATGTAATTCAAGAAACTGAATTCAAAATTTCTGGGAACCTTTAAGGAGGCCGGCGGACACGCCGACTTTTCAATTGTGGGCAATACAGAACTCACCGTGCGCGCACGCGCGCGACGAGCGACGAGCGACGAGCGACGAGCGACGACGACGACGACGACGACGACGACGACGACCGATGGGCGACCGACGACAGATGACGTGGTTGACTCATTTGCAGCCCGTTGGCGTCCTGAACTTCAGATACCAGCTTTTCGTCCTCGCTCATTGCAGCACCAGCGTTTCTCCAGCCCCAGTGGCCCAGGCATCGGCGGCGCACGTAAGAGTGACTGACATCCTCCATTGTAGCGTGGATTCCACCCGCGCCCTCGTTCTCTCCACCGCCGTCGCCAGAACCAGAAAAGAAATCATAACGATTCATCCCAACAGTCTCCCATTGCTTCTCAAGGACATTGAGCACAGACTGCCCGTCCTTTTTCGGGCAGTGCATGATGTCGAGAAGACGTTTGGTGACTTGAATCGGGTGCTTTGCATCGTACTTTGCCTGTGCCCATTCCTCAGCGGGCGGGAACGTGCAGAAATAAATGTGGGTTATCTGGAAGCGCAGTCCTCGAAATCGCGGAGCTTCTGGGGGCGATTCGTCGGTAGTGAAACCAGCGCCATAGAACTGTCCTGAAGCCCTCAGTTGCGCAATCCTATCTGCCAACATGAGGTCCATCGCAGAGTCGAACACCACAGCGTGCTTATCTAAAGCACGGCGTTGAACTGCGCCAAACACGTCGCCATGCTGATCTGGACACAGCTGGATCTTCGCATAGTAGTTTGCAGCCTCGACTAAGCTTTTCGGCATGTTTCTAAATGCGATCTTGCACTCCAGTGCCCATTGTAACTGCGCAGACATCAGGTCGATGGTCGTGTCCAGTCCCTCGCGAGTGCGCTTGCGACTTCTCGTGGATTGGAGGTCTCGGCAGCTAGCAGCGTCTTGAAGGCGAGTGAGCGCCTGCTGTTTGCGCACGAGCTCGCCTGCCAACGCCGAGTAATCAAACTCGACAGGCGCTGGTGCCTCAAGCTCGCACATATCTGCGAGGACGCGTCGGCGAAGCCTCAACGCCAATACGTCGCCAAAGAGCGCAGACATGCAACCAGAAAGCAAGAACGTTTTCACACTGAGCATGCTCGGCCCCAAAACATGCGGGCAAACCATGCTGAAGAAGTCCCTGACTAGACCATCCGATCCGACATGCGCGTCCAGAGCAATGCTGCACTCCCCCGAAATACATTCCAGACAATCGTCAGTTGACATGGGCTCCGAAGGATCCCCGTTGAATTGGTCGCTCAAGACCTTTGATAAAAGACCCATGTAATCACCAAGCCATGGCCCCACCTCGTGGGGAACGTTCCTCCTTGCAGCGTCGACGCATGCACCTGCCTCATCGGCCGCCCTCATCCACAGCACCATCGTAACATGGCCCCTTGAATACGTGTGCGTCGCCCACTGCTTGGCCGCAGCCGTGCTGCTTGCGCTGGCTTTTGAGAGTTCATTGAAACGGGTCTCAAACACGCTGCGCAAACTAGTCCCATGGCTAGCGCTCCTGGGGAAGCCCGCACCTTTTGGAACATTGCGGTTGAACCACGATTGCAAGGGGGTCAAGGCAACTTCTTTGCCGCCAGCAAAGAGCTCGTCGAACGTAAGCATAGCGAACACATTGGGCCAAAATGGCTTATACGGGAGAGGATGCCGACCATAAATTGCGAGCTCTTGGCGCGTGGAGCATAGCTTGTTACCAGCGCTGACTCCAAATATGACCCGTGGAAGTTAGCTTGGGGCCGTGCAAGGAATGCGAGACATGAGAGACAGCCGGGCAAATCTGTCGATGTAGGGCGACAAGAGAACACATTGGAACACACAGGACAGCATGGGAAGGCATATCAAGACATATGACGGCATATGACGACATATGCATGGGAAAAAATAGGAGTACAAGGAACTCATTCGAAGACATTGCAATATACATAGACGTCGTGAGATATGGGATTGCACACATTGGACATAGACGTAGACATAGACATTGGAATCTACATAGACATAGACATTGTAATATACATAGACATGCACATTGGAATAGACATAGGATAGAGAGATATACGTAGACATTTGAAAAGACATAGACATAGACATAGACACAAAAATAGAAATTGAAACCCCAATCAATACAAATAACGACATAGAGGGACATGGGATTACACGCAGACCTAGGAATACATAGAGAGTCATAGGACGTCACGACAACATTGAAAGATGCAGGGAGGCCGGAGCACACAGTAAGGCATAAGACGTCAGCGCCACAAGTTATTTCACGTGGCAACTATAGGTTTCCAATGTTGCGTTGCCCCCCCAAGAGTGGCATGAATCGCCCATTGCGTGGGGGATTTGAGCAACTTACTGGGGGGAGGGGCGAAACGGATCGGGAAGAAAAGGACATTCTATGGAAGTAAGTGTGAGAAAATCGCGCAGCGATGAGCAAGTGGAACCGCGAGGAGGGAGAGCAGCGAATGTCGTGTACGGCTCGCCCCACGAGCCCATATTGAATCACAGAATGCTATGTCAGCATCCCCGCTACGCTGCTGGCGCATTCAAAAGCCAATGGGGGAGCAGCTTCAATCAGGAGAGGGGAGGCGCGGGCTGGCCGCTTCAGAGGGGGCCTTCCTCTTCCAGGGTGTGTTCCAAAGCGGCTGCTTCTTGGCCGAGGGCCCTCGCCGTCTCAATCATCACCATCATGGTGACAATGATGGCTACCGTTTTCGTGACCATCAAATGACTTTTTTATATGCCCAGAGGGGGTACACAAACAGCTGTATAAACCCACGGCCCCCTTAATACAGCTGTTTATGGGCTCCCAAGGTGACCGAAAGGAGGCTTTTGGGAATCATCCCTGGAATCCCAAAGAGCCCAAAGCCATGTAGGGTCGTCCCTGGGTCCCAACATAATCCCAGAAAGGAACTTGTAATGGGCCCAGGGGGTACACACAAGCAGCTATATGAAATACCGCTCCTTGCCTCAATGTAGCGTTTTTGGGGCTGCCAAGGTGACCCAAGGACCAAAAATGCCTTTTGGGGTCATCCCTAGAACCCACAAGAGCCCCAAAGGGATTTTCTATGGGCCCAGAAGAGGTGCACAAATAGCTATATTGAAGACCGCCCTTGTGGCTCTCTGTACCCCAGGAACGAACGAGCATACAGAACTAACGCGGAATTTGCCAAGTGGTTATGAGAACATCGGGCTCCTCGATGGCAAGGGGAATTCACTTACCGAGCAGGCTCCACCGTTCACCCCCTTTCCGTGCTGACCATTAGGCCAGGGACATCTGTCTGACCTTATAGGGTGGCGTTGCCATCATCATCATTATCATCATCATCATCATCATCATCGTCATCATCATCAGCATCATCATCATCCTCGTCATCATCATCGTCGTCGTCATCATCATCAGCATCAGCATCATCATCATCATCATCGTCATCGTCATCGTCATCATCATCATCGTCGTCGAAGTCGTCGTCGTCGTCGTCCTCGTCCTCGTCCTCGTCGTCATTGCCATCGTCTTCGTCATCGTCATCGTCGTCGTCGTCATCGTCATCGTCATCGTTCTCGTCGTCGTCGTTGTCATCGTCGTCGTCGTCATCGTCGTCGTCATCATCATCACCATCATCATCATCGTCATCGTCGTCGTCGTCATCGCCATCATCTGTTTGGGCTGAGCCGCATCCTCTTTGGGGGCTGGACCGCCTCCTCCTCCTCCCCCCTCCTGCCCAGAGAACAGCCGCGTTGGAACGCGCGTTCATTGTGAGAAGACCCTGTGCTACGGCCATCCTCGGCATCAGCTGGCGCCGTCAGCTTATCCTGGCCCATGACCTCGCCCGTCTCGACGAAGTGCTCGGCCCGCATGCGCTGCCACTTTACCTCCTCGATGACTGCCTCGTGCCCCAACTTCTTAGCGACCGCCCTCACTGTGAACAGCACCTGTTTCTTCGTCTGGGGGTCGACCACGTAGAAAGCGTTCAGACTGGAAGCCCAGCGCCACTTCTCGTTGTTGGCACGTTTTGTCAACCTCGTGAACTCCGCTTCGGCACTGGCTGGCTCCGTTTCACCCACGGCAATTGCCACCGAAGGCCGTGATGAAGTGGCGGCTTCCACGTCGGAATTCAGCTCCTTGAGGAACCAGTCCAAAGTCTCCTTTGTGTAACGAAGGTAGACTTTCTTGATGGAGCTCCCAGCCTCCAGCTCATAATCTCGGACTCGGAGCTGCACTGTCTCTCCCTGCAAGGTGGCGTCGGGGTTCGTCAGGCACGTCAGTCGCTGACGCTTCCCGCGCGTGGCTTTGATGGCAGCGACAATGTCAGTCACGATGTTGTCCGAGCCCAGCGCGAAGAAGTTCTCGAGGCAGAACGCGCTTAACAGCCACTTGGCTGTCAAACTTACTGGGAAGAAGTCCTTGCCATCAATGGTGTCGAGTGGCACGATGACAACGCCGCCAACCACTGGGCGATCGGCTGTGCTCAGGTCCCGTGGCCCACCGCGGCGCCCCCCGCCGCTGGCGACTGACTCAGGTGCCGATTCAGCAACAGACGGGCAAACGGAATCAGCCTGCGAGTCGGGTTGCCCGTGCGCGGGAGTTGGTGACTTGGGCGATTCGTCCCCCATTGTGTTGAGCCGAAACGTCTAAGGACGGCGATCCCGCGATTATCTTCGCGATGCCGCGCTCCATGCGACGCGCGATCATCTTCGCGACGCACGCGGGCGATGCGCGAGTATCGCATTGATCCTGGGGGGGGGGGGCTGGAGAACAGCCGCTCCGAGGCCCAAGCCGCGGAGTGCGAAGCGCGTTTACCTTCGCACCATTGTCGAACCCGTTCTTTTGCGCCAGCCTTCTGGCTCTTGGGGCCTTTCTTGTTTGGGGGCATCGCCGTCTTCCAGCACTTGTCAGGCGGCAGGCAAGGGTGTTCGCGCATTATCATCGTCACAAGTTTCATCATACACATCGGCCCCTCTTGGCCTATTTGGGCCCTTCAGGGCCCCTCCCCTGGGCGGAGGGGGGGGCTCGTCCTAATCATCATCACCGCTGTCGTCATGGGCCCTCGTCATCGTGACCATCGCCATACCAATGCCATCAGCATCAGCATCATCATCATCATCATCGTCATCATCATCGTCGTCGTCATCATCATCAGCATCGTCATCATGATCAGCGTCGTCGTCGTTGTCGCCGTCGTCATCAGCATGGCCCTCATCGCGAGTATTATCGCCGCTTGATTGCCATCGTGGCCCCAAACGGGACCTGGCATCATCATCATCCTCAGCAGCAGCACCAGTATCACCAGCACAATAACAATCATCATGCATTGCATCATCAACAACATCATCACCTGCAACGTTATCACCAGCCTCGTCGTCATAATCACCAGCATCATCAGCCTCGACACCATCACCGACAGTATCACAAACATCGTCATATGCAGCATCATCATCAGCACCATACTCGTAACAGTCATTACCACCACAGTCAATATCAACACCCGTCTCACCATGGTCGTCATCTCCATCGTCATACGCAGCACCATCGCCAACACCATCAACGCTTCCACCGTTATCATAATGATCAATCTCAGTAACGTCAGGTGTTGTAGTTCCTAGGACTGTTGTGGGGGCATCGAACGCATGTTTGATTGACTGTAACCTCTAGGACTTGGCGTGGACGAGGAGAGGGGATGCATGATGGGAGGGGCTGGTTGGATTAGCTGGTCAACACGCCTATGGCCCCAACACAGCCTATGGCCCCAATACAGCATACGGCCCCAAGACAGCCTACGGCCCCAAGACCGCCTACGACCCCAAGACGCCTACGGCCCCAAGACAGCCTAGGGCCCCGAGACGCCTATGGCCCCAAGACGCCTACGGCCCCAAGAAAGCCTACGGCCCCAAGACAGCCTACGGCCCCAAGACAGCCTACGGCCCCAAGACAGCCTAGGACCCCAAGACAGCCAATGACCCCAAGACAGCCTACGGCCCCAAAACAGCCTACGGCCCCAAGACAGCCTACGGCCCCAAGAGGGAGGAGGGCCCATTTTTCCCTCCGTGGCCAAGAGCGAAGCACGCCTGTACCCCCAGGCGGCGATTGAAACTAAGGCTGGACATGTGTGAATGATGCCGTATGCTCAGTCGACGATCGTGATCACACAAGCTTTCTTGCTATTCATGCTCTCCATCACATAGAAGCCGCTGCTAGTCACCCAGTGCGTTTTCTTGTTGCCGAGTTTCGGAAGCCACACGCCCAGCATGGGTTTGGAAATCATTCTCTTAACTTTAGGAACCTTCTTGATACTCTTGAGGTACTGGTGCCACGCAGCTTCACGGGCGTCCATAACTGGGTCGGGCGCGAAAAGGGTGGGTCTGTCGAACAAGTCCCCCTTGTCCAAGGGATGCGGGATATAGAGGCCTGGCTGCCATGTAACCGCCCCCTCACCCTTGCGAGTCGGGGGCTTCTGCGTCAGAACCTCGCCCCCCCACAGATCTGCGGAGCCATGGCCAGCCGCCATAGCTCGCACCGTCTGACCCCCTCGGCAGAGAAAGTGCTCGCATCTAATCTTTCGAGCCCAGCGGCACTGGTAGAAACGCCAGCGCGGGTTGGAAGGAGTTGGAGGGGTGGATGGGGTTGGAGGGTTGGACGGGGTTGGAGGGGCTGTGGGAATTTGAGGGTTCGGGGGCTGGAACGGCTGCCTCGTCTTGGTCCCCGTGGAGTGTTGATGGGCCCCTCTTGGCTCCCGTTTGGGCCCATCGCAAGGCATTCGGCCCCGCGGGGTGCGCTCTAGAGATGCCCAATGGCCTCTTCACTCTGATGGCAGCAGGCGGCGCGAGTTGGCGCAGGGGTGTGCGAGAGCATGGCGGGAGCAGGCGGACAGGGATGAGAGGGAGGTGGGTGAGGGTCGCGGAGGCGGATGGGGAGTGGGATGGAGGCTGGAGGATGGCGAACCATGACGGGGAGGAGGGATGAGGGGGGAGGGAGGAGGGAGGATGGGGAGGGGCGAGGGAGGAGAGACAGAGCAGACGCAGATCAATGGCAGAGGGATGTAACAAAGACGCAGGTGCGCTAAGTAGCCGATTCGGCTACTTAGCGCACCGAGGGCGGTGCGCTAAGTGAGCTACTTAGCGTTTTGTTTGCTAAGTGAGCGGATTCGGCTACTTAGCGCACCGCCCTCGGTGCGCTAAGTGCCGATTCGGCTACTTAGCGCACCTGCCCGTTCTTGCACTCCGCGTCTCACGGCACTCAGCCTGCTTGGCGCGCGGCCCGCAGATATGCACAGACACGCCCTCCCCCATCTTGATCCTCCTCATCTTCCTCCATCCGCCTCCTCATCACTGCACCTCGTCCTATCTTCCTGGCCTCCTCCTCGTCCTCCTTCCCCCCTCTCCGCCCATCCTGCTCCTGCTTATCCCCATCCATCCGCCTCCTCTTCACTCCACGTCGTCCTCTCCTGTCCTCCGCGTCCTCCTCCTCCTCCTCCTCCATCTTTCCTCTCCCCCTCTCCCCTCTGCCTCCGTGAAGCTAGGGGGCCGCGCGCCCACTCAGGCGCCCTCGTCGGGCGGCTCATCCCGCTCCCACCGAACCGCTAGGATCCACGGGCGAACCGTCAGCGCCACCCGCTCCGACAAGTGCAGGTGCCGCTCGACGGCCACGGTCGAGTTGACGAACTCTCGGACCTTGGTCTCGGACCAGTCGGAGTGAGCCTCGGTTGCGAACTTCACGAGGAAGAACTCGAAGCAAGAACACGCCACCTCAAAGACTTGATGCTGGTCGTGCATGTCGTCGTCGTGCCCGATGTCGGCGTCGGCGCCAACGTAGTCGCTGGATGGCATCTTATCGTAGCCGATGGGGCTGCGAGGCCGCGCGAGGTCGTACAGGCCATGGTCCCCAGCCTTGTAAAAGTGCCCGCCGCTCTCGTCGTCGGAGCAGTTCTGGTCGAAGGGGAACCTGTGTGGCGATGCCCAGATCACTTTCTGGGTCCTCCATGGCGACCAAGACCCGCAGTGGCCGTGCACCAGCACGCTGCGCGCGAATACCGCCAAGTCAGCCGTTGATGGCGCAACGACTGTACCATAACCAAGCCCATCTTGACCGCACTGGTTGTCGCCGTAGCCAGACGTCGTGAACGAAGGCCCTCTGAAAACTGTGACGCCGTAGCTGCCAGGGCCCGCTGGCAGGGCAACGGCATCAACCGTGTCAGGGATCACAGTCATTCGTCCTGGCGGGGAAGCGATTGCCCGAGCCAAAACGGCTAGAACAGTTATTTCTACCAGCGCTGGCTCCAAATAGGTTATGAGATAATTAGCTGGGCCCCACCGTTATTTCTACCAGCGTTGGCCCCAGCTAGGCTTTGGGATACAACAGCTAGAGCAGTTAGTTCTCCCAATCGTTGGCTCCAAGTAGGTTCTGATCTGCGTCGCAGCCGCGATGCCCGTGCCTACGCCGCTCTACTCTTACATGCCCTATTGCAATCCTCCACTCTGCTCTACTGTACGCTGCTCCTGCTCTGCTCGGCTCTTCTCCACTCTACTCTGGAGAGGGGCCAGCTCCTAGGAGTGGGCTGTGAACTTCGATAGGCAAGCCTATTATGGACACAATGGGGCGGAGGGGAGCCCGCGAGGTGGGTGATTCCAGTTTGCGCCTTGCGCTCCGCGATGCCACGCGCGTGGCCATCTTCGCGCCCGCGCGCCTCCATGGAGGATTGCAACCTGGCGGCCCAGGCCGCGAGGCGCGAAGCGAGATTACCGGGGCGCCCCTGCGAGTAGCCTAGGATACACGCCGTGAAGTGCACGGATGTGCAGCTATTCATGTGTGTACACATGTCTACACGTGTATGGTTATGTGGGCATGTATGTATGTATGTATGCATGCATGCACGTATGTATGTATGTAGGTAGGTAGGTATGTATGTGCGTGCATGCGTGCGTACGTACGTACGTATGTACGCATGCAGTTATGCATGTATGTATGTATGGATGCACGGACATGTATGTATGTACGTACGTATGCATGCATGTATGTATGTATGTATGTCAGTATGTATATATGTATATATGTATGTTTGTATGCATGCATGTGTGTACGTATGTATGCATGTATGCATGTATGTGTGTATGTATGCATGTATGTAGGTATATAGGCATGTAGATGTGTAGGTACTACTACTACTACTACTACTACTGCTACTACTACTACTACTACTACTGCTACTACTACTTGTATGCATGTATGCATGCATGCGCGTATGTCCGCCTGTCTGTCTGTCTGTCCGTCTGTCTGTGTGTTTGTAGGTATGTATGGATGCATGTATGCATGCATGCATGTATGTATTTATGTATGTATGTATGCATGCACGCATGCAGGTTTGTTTGTATGTATGTATGTATGCATGTGTGTATGTCTGTATGCATGCATGTATGTATGTATGTATGTATACATGCATGCATGCATGCATGCATGCATGTATATATGCGTGAATGCATGTATGTATGTAGGTGTGTATGTATGTAGGTGTGTAGGTATGTAGGTATGTAGGTCTGTACGTGCGTAGGTACGTACGTATGTATGTATGTACGCGCGTATGTGTGTATGTATGCATGTATGTATGAATGTCTGCATGTATGGGTGTGCGCATGTATGTATGCATGCATGCTTGCATGCATGCTTGCATACATGCTTATATATGTGTGTATGTATGCATGTATGCATGCATGCATGTATTTATGCACGTATGTATGTATGTTTGTATGTATGTGTGTTGACACATATAGCTCAACAACTCGTTTGGCATGTGATGGCATCGTGTATGAGTTCAATTCGTCGTTACTTGTATGCCGTGTTGGATTCGAGCCCGTGTAGTTCATGGCTCCAGCGAAGACAATGATGATGATGATGATGATGATGATGATGATGATGATGATGCTGATGTTCATGGTGATGACGATGTTTTTGTTTTTGTTTTGTTTTTTTTCTACGCGGCCCTCCACCAACTGGATGAGCGCTCGGAGTCGTGTTGCTCCTCGCCGTCTAGATTCAGCCCTCCTCGTCTGAATCGATGGGGATAGCATCGTCCAAGGCTCGGAGGATATGAATGTCCTCGACCTTGGCCTCGTCGTCCTTCTGGATGGCCGATGCGCTGGCGTCTCTGATCGAGGCGAGGCGAGTCGTCATCAAGCGAAGCCTTACTCCCTGCCTGCCGCACTTCGCCTTCAGCAACTTGATCGTCTTCAGAAGCTTCATGAAACGGCGCTTCATCAAAGGGCTGGTCCTCCGGAGGAATTTCGGACAGGGGACCAAACGCTTGGGCGGCATGATGTCTTCCTCAATCGGCCCTGGCACAAGGGCTAATGAGTCTCCGAGTGCAAAGGAATCGTCGCGTATTTGCTCGAGCCTGAAGGGGCGGCAAATGAGGGCGAGGTGCCAACCAGGAGTTGCTTACCAAAACATCTCTCTGACAACTGGGGAAGCAGCAACTGGTGGTTATGCCACTGGGGGTGCTGGCAGCAGGCGAACGAGCAGAAAACCAACAATAGCCCCAGGCTTTCGACAGCCTCCGACGGCCCAGGTGGCCTCCAAGATGGTCACGCGACGTGCCGAGACGGCCCAGTATCCAGTATCCTCCCAAGAAGGCCCCCCCAAGCGGCTTCCAACGGCCCAATATGTTCTCCATAACGGCTAAGATGGCCCAAGACGGACTCCAAGACGGCCAATGTGTCTTCCAAGATACGGCCTAGATGGCTTCCAAGGCGGCCACGGATGGCGCAGCTTGAGGGGAGGCGAGCCCGAGGGAAGGCGCACCCGAGGGAAGGCGAACCCGAGGGGAAGCGAACCCGAGGGGAAGCGAATCCCAGGGGAGGCGAACCCGAGGGGCGGTGAACCCGAGGGGGGGCGAACCCGAGGGGGGGCCAAACTTAGGGGAGGCGAGCCCGAGGGGAGGCGAACCCGAGAGGAGGCGAATCCGAGAGGAAGTTGTACCTTCTCCTTTCAGTACAAATGCTTGCGTATCGTTCTCAGAGTTACTCGCCACCCGACTCCAATGCAGAGGGCAGCCAACGATGACCATCAGCGGCCCACAGGTGGAGGCACAAGAAGGGAAGCAAGATCGCGAGCTAACTTCTCACAGATGCGCAGTTGGATCGTATGGGGTGGCATGGAAAACATCACTGGACGCTTGCTCCAACTGCGCGCAGCGAGGGCCTGAACAGCCTGCCCGAAAACTTGCGTCCATGACAACAAAGCGTGTATACTATCCGCCATAACGCCGCAGGCACTGAGTAGGGAGTCCTCGAGCCCCATAGAGTCATTTATGCTGAATGCTGTGCGTGCCTCAAAAGTCACTGCCGTATGGGCCCGTCTTGCGGGTGGGTCATGGGGAGGGGGGGGGGGGGGCGGGCCATAGAAGGGGGGATTGGATGGGGGTTGGAAACCTGGAGAGCTGGAAGCTGCTTCGAAACCGCGAATGCACTGTTATACCCATCTAGCTGTGTATACCCATCTAGCTGTTTATACACATCTAGCTGTTTATGCACATCTAGCTGTTTATACTTATCTAGCTGCTTTTACCCATCTAGCTTGTTATGCACATCTAGCTGTTTATACCCAGACAGCTGCTTATAACCATCTTGCTATTTGCACCCATCTAGCTGTTTATACGTGTATATATATACATATCCAGCTGTGTATACCCATCTAGCTGTTTTTACCCGTGCATCCGTTCAAGCTGCTCATACCGATCTAGCTGCTCATACCCATCTGGCTGCTTATACCAATCTAGCTGGTCATGCCCACCCAATTGTCTAAACCCATCTAGCTGTGTATGCCCATCTAGCTGTTCATACCCATGTGGCCTCTCATGCGCATCAGACTGTTTATGCACATCTAGCTGTTTATGCACATCTAGCTGTTGCTACAAATCTAGCCGCTCATACCCATCTAGCTGTTTGTATTAATCTAGCGATGTATACCCATGTAGCTGTGTATGCACATACCGCTATTATTGCACATCTAGATTCCTATACCCATTTAGCTGTCTATATCCATATCGCCGTTTTTTGCCCATATACATGTGTACACTCATCTCGCTGTTCATGTATATGTATATATATACATATATATATATATGTTTACAGCCATCTCGCTGGTTATACCCATTCAGCTGGTTATACACATCTAACAATATATACAAATCTAGCTGTTGCGGGTAGCTTATGCACATCTAGCCGTTCATACACCTACATCTCGTGATGCCAACCTAGCTGTTTATACCCATCTAGCTGTATGTACACATCTAGATGGTCTAGCTAATCATACCCATCTAGCTGTTTACACGCATCTAGATGTGTATACCCATCTAGTTGGTTATACCCATCTATCTGTTTATACCCAACTAGCTGTGCATACCCATCTGGCCTTTTATATCCATCTAGTTGCGTATAGACATCTATCTGTTTATATTCATCTAGCGGTGGATACCTATCTAGCTGCTTAAGCCCATGTAGCCCTCCATACCTTACATACCCTAATCCTACAGGCCCAGAGATGTGGCCGAGAACAAAGGATTGCCTTGCTCCGTGAAGCGTTTTAGCTTGCAGCGTGTTCTCGTAGTCCAGAGGACCGCGACGTCTGGCTACAGTCTCTGATAGAGTCTGGGTCGCAGCTGCGACAACGAGAGCGGTCCTATCTACTTTTAGTATGGTCGTCCCTTCTTGTGTTGTGGTTATATATATATATATACTTTTGGTGTGGTCCCGTTTCTTAGAGGTTGGTCCTATATATTTTTGGTGTCGTCCTTTGTGCGTTTGGGGTGGTCCTATGTACTTGTTTGAGCGGTCCTGTAACCCTGTCGGTATGTTACTATATATTTCGGTGTTGGCAGATGTACTGGTTCATGGGGTCCTATCTGCTTGCGGGCTGGTCCTATCTACTTTTGGAGTTGGAGTGGTCATATCTACCTTCGGGTTGGTCCCATTTACTTGTGGGGTGGTCCTGTATATTATTGGTGTGGTCGTATCTGCGTTCTCGGTGTGGTCCTGTATCCTGTTGGGGTCGTCCTAGCTACCTATTGGCGTGGTCATATGCACTTGTGGCGTGGTCTTACATACTTTTGGTGTGGTCCTATCTACTTTTGGAGTTTTCCGATCTATTTGAAGGTGTGGTCCTATATATTGGTAGTGTTGTCCGATGTATTGTTGGTGTGGTTATATCTGCTTGTTGTTGTAGCACGTCGGCTTCGCAATCGCCCTGCCGATGCCTGGCTTCTATGTATCGTCACGCGTGGGGGGCCTTAGACCGCAGGGAGAACCCCGCAACCTCTGGGAGAGCCCCTGGGGTTCCTTGGCGAGCCTCTGGGGCCCCATGGAGAGCCCCCAGAGCCTTTCTTCGATTGTCCGCAATAGAAAAGTCAGCATGTTGGCTTGGAAACTAAAATGATCCCTTAACGGTGGCAGATTGGTTTTTGAAGTTAACATGGGTTCTGTGTGTTGTCAACATCAGAAACGTCTCCATGTTGTCTTGGGGCCTAGAGTGAACCTTTAGAGGTGACCGATTGGATTTCGAAGTTATCATGGGTCCTGCTGCGTGCTCTCTAGGATGGCGCGCGCCCGTTGGAAGTGCGATATTGTCATCAATATAAAAGTAGCCATGTTGACTTAAAAACTAAAGTGAGCCCTTAACGGTGGCCGATTGGGTTTTGACATTAACACTGGTTCTGTGATCTGCTTTGTATGATGGCGCGCCCGCGCGCCCCCGTTGAGAGCGATGTATTGTCCACATCAGAAAAGTCGTCGTGTTGGAATGGAAACTACAGTGAAGCCTTAACGATGGCCCATTGGGTTTTGAAATTGACATTTGTTCTGTTGTCTGGTTCCTATAATGGACAGCACACCACCTCCCACGCGCGCGCGGGCGTGCGCGCCCGTTGTGACTTCTGTACTCCCGAAAATACAAAAGTTGAAAGGCGCAATGGAGACTTAAGTAAACTCTTTAAGGAGGGCGACGGACACGCAGATTTTTCTATTGTGGTCATGTAATTCCAAAAACTGAATTCGAAATTGTTGTGGACCTTTAAGGAGGCAGACGGGCGCGCCGATTGTGCTATTGTGGTCAATAAATCCGCATGTGCGCGGGGAGTTCGGTATTGTCCACACTAGAAAAGGCGACGTGTAATTAAACAACTGAATTCAAATTTTCTGTGAACCTTTAAGGAGGCCGACGGGCGCGCCGACTTTTCTTTTGTGGACAGCGCAGAACTCACCGCGCGCGCGGGGAGTTCTGTGTTGCCCACAATAGAAAACCTCACATGTAATTCCAAAAACTGATTTCAAAATTTCTGGAAGCCTTAAAGGAGGCCGACGGACGCGCCGACTTTTATTGTGGACAATATAGACTCCCCGCGCCCGCGCGCGCGCGGGGTGAGTTCTGTATTGTCCACGGTAGAACAACAGACGTGTAACTCCGAAAACAGTGTAAATTCCTGAGAACTTTTAAGGAGTCCGACGGACGCGCCGACTTTTCTATTGTGGACTACAGAGCCCCCAAGCGCACGAGAAGGCTTGTGGTGCCCACAATAGAAAAGTCGGCATGTACTTCCAAAAACTGAAAGGTCGGCCTTCATACATGTTCACAGAAAGTTTGAGCCCATCTGTTGGAATTACATGTCGGCTTTTCTATTGTTGACAATACTAAACTCCCCGCGCGCGCGGAGAGTTCTGTATTGCCCACAATAGAAAAGTCGGCGCGTTCGTCGGCCTCTTTGCAGGTTCACGGAAATGTTGAATTCAGTTTCAGGAATTAGATGTCGACTGCTCTTTTGTGGGCGGTGCAAAACCCGCCACGCGCGCACGCATGTCGACTTTTGTTTTGTGGACAATGCAGAACTCCCAGCGCGCGCGGTGAGTTCTGCATTGTCCACAATAGAAGTGTCGGCGCGTCCGTCGGCCCCCTTAAAAATTAACAGAAATTTGGATTTCAGTTTTTGGAATTACATGTCTCTTTTTTTATTGTGGACAACACAGACCCCCCTCGCGCGCTCGCTGCTGCCCAGGCAACCATGGGGAGTTCCGTGTTGTCCACAACGGAAAAGTCGCTATGTTGGCTTGGGAACCAATGTTGCCCCTTAACAGTGACCTATTGCATTTTGAAGTAACATTGGTTCTGTTCTGTGTTTTCTCTGATGGTGCGCGCCCGCCCGTTGGGAGGTCTTTATTTTCCTCACAAGGAAGTCGATCTGTTGTCTTGGAAACGAACGAGAACCACTAATGGTGGCCGATTTGATTTTCAAATTAACATTGGTTCTGTTGTATGATTTCCACGATGGCGCGCGCGCGCGCCTCCGTTTGAAGCGTTGTATTTCCACCATATAGGACTCCCCATGTTGCTCTGGAAGCTAACGTGGGCCCTTAACGGTGACTGGTTGGATTTTGAAGTTCGCATGGGTTCCGCTGTGTGCTTTCTATGATGGAGCGCGCGCGTGCGTGCCCGTAGTGAGGTCTATATCGTTCACAATAGAGAAGTAGCCATGCGGGCGTGGAAACCAACGTAACCTTGGTTTTGTTGTGTGCTTTCTGTGCTGGACAAACAGTCGCGCGCGCGCGAGCTCATTGGGAGTGCGGTATTGTCCGCATTGCAAAAGTCGCCATGTTAGCTTGGGAACCAACGTTGGCCCTTAACGGTGGCCGATTGGATTTTGAAGATCACATTGGCTCTGCCGTATGTTCCCCCTAATGGATTACGCGGGACCTCCCGCGCGCGCGCGTGCGCGCCCGTTGGGGGTTCTGTATTGTCAGCAGTAAAGAAGTCGCCATATTGGTTAGGAAACGAACGTGAACCTTTAACGGTGGCCGCTTGCATTGTGAATTCAACTTGGGTTCTGATGTCTGCTTTCTTTGAGTGGCAGCAGAACCACGCGCGAGCGCGCGCCCGTTGTGAGTTCTGCATTGGCCACGATTTAAAAAAGTCGCCATTTTGGCTGGGGAACTAAAGAGTGCCCTTAACGGTGACCGATTTGATTTTGAAGTTAGCATGATTTCGGTTGCATGTTTTCTAATATAACCAACACAGAACCTCGCAGTCGCGCGCGCGCGAGCCCGTTGAGAGTTCTGTGGTGCCCACAATGCAAAAGTAGCCATGTTGGCTTGAAGACTGAGGTGAACCCTTGACGGTGACCGATTGTACTTGTAAGCTCACATGGGCTCCGCTGTAGGCTTTCTATCATAGATATCGCAGAACCTTCCTCGCGCGCGCGCGCTCGTTTGGTGTTCTGGATTGGTAACAAAAGAAAACTCGCCACGCTTGCTTGGAAACCGACATGCCACCTTAACGTTTACCGAATGGAGCTCAACGTTAACATCGGTTATGCTGTATGTTTTCTATGATTCGCAATTCAGAACCTCCGATGCGCGCGCGCGTGCCCGTTGGGAGTTCTGTCCTGTCCACAATAGAGAAGCCGCCATGTTGGCATAGAAACTAAAGTGGACCTTTAAGGGTGGCCGCTTGAATTGTGCAGCTAACGTTGGGTCTGCTGCGTGTTTCTAATGGTTGGCGACGCAGACCCTCCCACGCGCGCACGCGTGCCTGTTGGGGGTTCTGTACTGTCCGCTATAGATATGTCGCAATGTCGGCCTGGAAACCAAAGTGAACCCCTAACGGTGACAGATTTGATTTTGAAGTTGAATGAGTTATGGTGCATGTTTTCTATGATGGGCCACACAGAACCTCCCACGCGCGCGCGCCCATTTGGAGTTCTGTATTGTCCACAAGCTGAAGTGAACTCTTAACGGTTACCGCTTGCATTTCGAAGTTGACCTTGGTTTTGTTGTATGTTTTCTATGATGGACAGTACAGAACCTCCCACGCGCGCTCGCGCGTTGGCGGATGGGGTCTGTATTGTATACAATCGGAAAATCGCCATGTTGGTTTGGAGACCAAAGAGGGCCCTTCATGCTGACCGATTGGACATCCAAGTCAACGTGGGTCCACCCGTGTGCATTTTCTACAATTGGCATTGTGGAACTCCGCGCGCGCGTGTGTTCTGTATTGTCCACAAGCGAAAATCGCCATGTTTGCTTGGAGGCTAAACTTTACCTTTACGGGTGATCGATTGGGTTTCCAAGTTGACATGGGTGCCTGTGTACGTTTTCTATTCGGGACAATACAGAACTCCCCCCGCGTCGTCGTCGTCGTCGTCGTCGCCGTCGCCGTCGTCGTCGCCTTCGCCGCCGTTGCCGTCGTCGTCGTCGTCGTCGTCGTCGGTGTCGTCGTCCGGAACCGCGGGCCCCCACAGTCGTTTTTTGTGGGACGTGGGGGACTTGTGGGGCCTGTGGGGCTTGTGGGACCCGCGACACCTGTGGGACCTGTGAGGTATGCGGGATTTGTAGGGCCCCCCCTGGGAAGCTGAAGTGGTGAGAATCTTACTGCCGTGCCGCGCGTTCCTGGCCTGGGAGGGGTGGCGTGGTAAGAATCCCACGGCCCGCTGCACGTGCGTGACCTGGGAAGGCTGAAAGGGTAAGGATATTATGGCTCTGCCGTATGGCCGTGTCCTGCAAAGGCTGACGTGGTGAGAATCCCATTGCCCTGCCACCCGTGAATGTTGTTTGGCCGTGCCACACGTTCGTAACAGTTCGCAACATGGGAGGCCTGACATGGTGAGAATCTTGGGGCCTTGCCACACGAAACAATATTTCAACCAAGCGTTTTAGGGATCCCCGCCCCCCCTGTGAGGTATCGTGTTGTCTTTGAACGACCATAGCAACGAAGGGCTACTACGGGAAATACCTTGGCATGAAAGTCACACGCTGTAAATGTATTCGTCGCCCTGTCTTAGGGCACCTTAGATGTTCCGAGATACGCCGAGCATCGCCCCCAGTGTGGCATTCAAGTTTTGGCCCGCAAAAGAAGCCCGATGAGCCCCAAACGCAACCCCCAAGATATTGAGAAATGCTTTTTCCCTACCTGGGTTCTGCCTAGAAGGGTTCTTACTCTCTAGCTTAAAGGGGCCAGGCAGTGGAAAGCGCCCTGGGCGGTTCCCCCAGTCCCCTGGGAGCGGTTCCCCCAGTGCCCTGGGAGCTTTCGCTTTAGCTTTAGCTTTAGCTTTAGCTTTAGCTTTAGCTTTAGCTTAGCTTAGCTTTCGCTTTCGATTTAGCTTTAGCTTTAGCTTTAGCTTAGCTGTAGCTTAGCTGTAGCTTAGCTTTAGCTTAGCTTTAACTTAGCTTTAGCTTTAGCTTTAGCTTTAGCTTATCAGTAGCTTAGCTTTAGCTTAGCTGTAGCTTAGCTTTAGCTTAGCTTTAGCTTAGCTTTAGCTTAGCTTTAGCTTAGCTTTAGCTTAGCTTTAGCTTAGCTGCAGCTTAGAATTAGCTTAGATTTAGCTTAGCTTGAGCTTAAACTTAGCTTAGCGTTAGCTTAGCTTCAGCTTAGCGTTAGCTTAGCTTTAGCTTAGCTTTGCCTTAGCTTTAGCTTAGATTTGGCTTCGCTTTAGCTGAGCGTTGGCTTCGCTTTAGCTTAGGTTTAGCTTAGTTTCAGCTTAGCTTTAGCTTAGCTTTAGCTTAGCTTTAGCTTAGCATTAGCTTAGCTTTAGCTTAGCTTTATCTTAGATTTAGCTTAGCTTTACCTTAGCGTTAGCTTAGCTTTATATTAGCCGTACTGTTACTACTAATGCTGCTTTCCTAGGGGGTCCAACTCCTAGGTAGGGTCGCACTGGGAAAGGTCTTTACAAAAAATAGACGCCTCCTTGGGCCCCAAATGCTCCCTATGAAGCTGCTGTTGCTCAAGTGGCCCCAGGGAGTGCTCGAGACGATGGTCCAAGAGCCCATGAGGCGAGAGCCCAAGACGTCAAGATGCCCCTAAAATGCGGGGCGGAATCCGAAGGCTACTGAGCTAATCTCACGCGCTGCCCGTGGCGGATGACCCCTTGAGAGCCTTGCTGGCCGCGAGCAGCTTCAGCTTCTCGTCCTTCATTTTCTGGTTGATCTTGGCCAGTTCGGTATCGTCGCACACCGCCAGGCGCGTGTGTTTCTGGATCATCTTCGGATTCGTCATCGTGGGGATCTGTGGCCACTCACCGACGCCGAACGCCACGTCAGCGCTGCGCTTCTGGGGGTGCTGGTACCCGATGTCCACTTTGAGGTCTCCCGAAATCTGGGAGAACACGCACTTCATGTTCGCATTGTCGCTCACGTCAGTCCTGGTTACCATGAAGAAAAGGGATGGGGCACGGTTCTCGACGACTGTGGACCTCAAGCGACCATCCAGGACTAAATGTTTTTTCTCAGGGTGGGCTTCCGCAGTGTTCTGCGTCAGATTGCTCTTGCCCATGCTCCAGTAACAGTCCTTGACCTCGGTAGTCTGGGGAATGAGAGATATCGTCCGGGCTGGAAACTGCTTGGCCGTCCACACCTCGTAGTTGCCGTCGCGAATCAGGGCGGTGAAGTCCTTGCCCGTGTAGCTTGGCCGCCCAAACTCGTTGTCCATGAGAAACTGGGTCAGCGCGACCTTGCCTTTCAAGTAGTAAAGGTCCATAGACGTGTCCTTCTCGTTCTGGGGCGGGATCGGCGGCCGCAGCGCGAGCTTCACCTCGGTCCCGTCGAACTTCGCAGCGTACTCGTGGCCCTTCGGGGTGGCGACCTTCTGCTCGGGCGCGGGCTCCTTCCCCTTGGGGATGATGACGGCCTTGTCCAGCTGCACAATAGCCGTCTTGTCCTTCGTTTCGTCCCCGACCGTGAACGTCACTTGGAATTCGACCAGAAACTTAACCCCCTTGACCTCTTTGAGGATGCCAACCTTGCCCTTCGACAAAACCGCGGGGTAGGACGCCCTGCGGCGGCCGTGATCCACCTGGACAGTCTGGCGCTTTAGCATGACAACTTCGGAGCCGACGGTGAAGCCATCCAGAGCTGCTCTCTCACCAGAAGTGGGCGTCGCAACACGGGCCTCGCCTTCGAACTTGGCGGTGGTGAGAACCTCAATGTCCATCGCTCCTCCACTCTCACCGAACGTTTCGGCCAGCATGCAGCCAGGGACGCTGGCGTCGACGAACTTCAACCACTCATTTTTCAAAGCCGCCAGCCTCTTGTCACTGATCTTAGCGTTGCTGGAACCAGCCGGCGCGGCCGAGCCGTATGGGAAATTTGCGTGCGCCGCCTTGCCCATAGCCATGCGAACAACCTGAAGGTGTCCGCGCAACAAAGAAACGCCACGCAGGCGCAGACGCCACAGCCGCTACCGAAGACAGATGACACCCGAGAGGACGCAAGACCCTTCCGAGCGCAAAACCGCGCATGATAATACCGACAACAAGGGTGCCATGCCGATAACCATGTTGATGATAATGATGACTATGATGATGACGATGCTAGTGACGGTAATGATGGCACTGTGGATGACAGTGACGACGAAGATGATGACAATGATAATGATGGCGTTGGTGATAATGATGATAATGGTGATGACTGTGCTGAGAACTGTGCTGATGCTCATGGTGACGACGATGATGATGACGACGATGACGACGACGACGACGACGATGATGATGATGATGATTACGATGATGGTGATGATGCTGCTGATGATGATGATGACGACGACCATCACGATGATGATGGTGATGATGCCGATGATGATGATGCTGACGATTGCGACGACGATGATGATGGTGACGATGATAACGATGAAGCTGATTATGATGATGTTGATGATGACGACGATGGCGACGACGACGACCATGATGATGATGATGCTGATGATGATGATGATGATGATTATTACGATGATGACGACGACGACGACGATGGCGATGATCATACGTAGGATGATCACGATGATGATGATGACGACGATGATGATGAAGATCTTGATGATGATGGTGATGATGACGACGGTGATGCTGCTGAGGATGACGAAGCTAATGATGGCGATGGTGGTAGTGATACTGATGATGGCGATGCTTATGTTGCTGATGATGATGATGACGATGATGATGATGATGACGATGACGATGACCATGATCGTGATCATGATGCTGATGAAGACGATGTTGATGATGGTGATGATGGTGATGATGATGATGACGACGGCGACGATGATGATGATGATGATGCGTATGAGTATGATGATGATGATGATGATGGTGATGATGATGATGATGATGATGACAATGACAATGACAATGACAATGATGATGATGATGATGATGGTGGTGATGATGATGATGAAAATGATGAGGATGGTGTGTGCGCAGTTCCGACATACGGGAATCTTTGATATTGCAGGGTCGACCTGCTCATGGGTCTCGACTGCGCGGCAGTGGCAGTGGCATGTGACCACTGCGCACCCACGCGACGTGACTTCGAGTGCCCGAAAAGGCCCTCTCCCTCCTCCATCTCCCCCTCTCTCCTAGGGAGGGGTAGATGGAGGAGGGACAGGGGGAGGGGAAGGAGGGGGGAGGGAATAGGGACGGAGTTGGAAGGGGGGACGAGGGGATGACTAGTTGAAAAAGCGACGGTGAATATACCGACGTATTTCAGCTATGCGTCCTGAATCTCGAACATGCGCAAGTAGTGCAACGCAGCCTCGTTGTTGACGTGCTTGATAAGTTCGGAGTGCATCTGTTCCCTGTTCTGCCTCATGAACGTCTCGCCCATCGTGAGCACGGCCGTGTTCTCGCCGTAGGCCTTGATCTCTGAAGCAACGAAGAATTTGCTCACGTCGGGCTGCGGCCTCACCTTCTCGTCCACTTTCTCTGTGGTGTACATCGCGCAACTCAGGGCGAGCATGGTCAAGGGATGAGTGCGGCCAATGTTCTTGGCGATCTCTTCGAACAAGTGGTGCGGGGCAGTCAGCTCGCTAGAATTCACCGAGGACGAATGCTCCGCTGCGAACTCGTCAATCAATGGGCCAGCCCCCATCTCAGTGGTGTACTTGGCGAACGCTGCGATGACGGCAGGCTGGATCTTCAAGGAGTTCGCGTTCACCACCTTCGCTACAAGCCGGCCCAGCGGCACCTGCAACGAAGCAGACTTCGGTTCATTGGCAACCATGGGAAGGAAGGGGCGGGCGAGGAGGGGCAGTATGAGGACGAGGCTGGCGCGCATGAGGACAGGGGCGGGGATGGGACGGAGGCGTGGGATGCTACACTCTCAGTCGCCGCCTCCTTCCCCTCTCCGCCCCCTGTGCCCCTCTTACCTGGCCAGCCTCATATCGTCCTCATACCTCCCCTCCTTGCCCTGCCCCTAATGTCCCACCTCCTGTGCTTATGAACCTTAGTTGCAAAGCCCATTCGACCTGAGCATCGTTAGGGAAATGTGTCTCGATGACGCTCTTGCAGTGCTTGATGTGCTCGACCTCGCTCTTCGCGAGGCTGCTGTTGTTGTCCGCGTTCATCCACTCGCTCAGTTTCTCGCACTCTTCCTTCGGGCACGTGTGGTCCAGCACGATGTACTTATGGCCTGCAGTTATCACGCGAGTCAGCTTCTCGTCGTTCTCCACCTGGAAGCGCTCCCCAGTAAGCGTCGAGATGATGCGCGCCTGGTACAGCCTAATCAGCAGAGTGTGGTGAGAGCTCGCCAGCGTGAAATAGCACATTTTCTCCTCGTTGACTGGCGGGCACAGGGTAGAATTCCGAGCGAGCTGTTTGTTGTAGTTAACCCATTCCTGCCACAACTTTGGGTTATCCTCTTTCCGCACCCTGACGACAACTCCAGGTTTCGCGCGCAATGGGTCATATCCTTTCTTGAAGTTGGCGTTGAGGTCTTTGTGAACGTACTGCATGTTCGGGTCTGAGCTGGATCGGTTCCAAGGGCAATATCCTATCTCCTCGGGAGGGATGTTGACAAACTCGCCCCTGAAGATGTTGTGCTCGTCGATCAGCTTCATGGCATCCTTTCCAAGCTTCTGGACCTTGGTCTGGTCGTGGTCGCTGCTCGGGGTCGGTGCCTCTGGCGGCATCGCGACGCACCCTCGGTCCCTCGGGCGAACGCTGGGGCGTCGGGGCCCGTCGGGGCGCCTCCTCGCCGAAACTGTTTGGGCCAAAATGGCTGCAATGAAAAGGGCATGGGAGCCAGGAGGCTGGGGGGGGGCGGGGTCGAGAGATCTGGGGCCGAGACCGGAGCCCACGTGGTGCCCCAGCCATTTTAAGGGCTCGGCTCCAGGCATCGTGGTGCCCCAGCCATGTTACGGGCTCGGCTCGAGGCATCGTTCTTTCGTCGGCTTCCCTCGGCCCAGCGGTCATCTTCGGCGCCTAGCTTCGGCGCAGTTATCTTCGCGCCGTCGCGCCCTCGCTCGGTTATCTTTGCGCCCCCAGCTTGTGACTTAGGCCACTCAGTTTCGGCGCGTATATCTTCGCGCCCTCGCGCTGTTGTATGCGCGCCCCCGCGGGTCGTCTGCCCCTCCTGGGGGCACCCTCGCGCGACGATCATTGGCGACGGCATTCTTTCTCCGATGCCACAGGGCGGACGTGTGCAATCTGAGCGAACCCTGTACAGCGACGATTCGACAGCGAATCGTTTCGATCACTCGAATTGCGAACGATTCGCCAGGGGCCCAAAAATAGACACCACCACCACCTCCATCCCCTCTCACCCCCTCCAAGGAGAGAGGAAACGAACAGGAGGGAGGAAAAGGGGAGGGTGACGGAGGTGGTGGTGGTGTGAATTCTCGGGCCCTGGACGGAGTGCAGCCTAAAGAAGGCAGCCTCAGGGCCGCCGCGGAGAAGCAGCGGCCGCGGCCGTCTTAGCGGCCGCGGCCGCCTTGCGCTTGGCCCTCTGGGCTTGGGCGTCCCACTGGCTCTCTGTGGCAGGCCACAGCATGCGGCCAGTGCCGCTTTCTATCGGTGGTTCCGTGATCTCGAAGATTTCTATCCACCGCCTCAAGCTGCGCTGCTCCGCCGCCACGTCGGCGGCCCCTTTCTCGGCGGCTGCCCTCGCTCGTGCCGCCTCCTTGGCGACGGCTATGTGTGCTCTCGCCACGGCGTCCTCATACTGCATTGCTTGGAGTTCCATGTGCTGGATGGCCTGGTCACGGGCTAGCTCCGCTGCTACCCTGGCTTGCCGATCTCTTTGGAAACCGCTCGTACCAGAGCTCTTGGTCCTGCACAGCCAGAGTATGTCCACATCCACTGCTTCGGGGTCGCGCCCTGGAACCCCGAGGAACGGTGGATTTGGATGCGGAGGTCCATATCCACCGCTCCCCGAGGCCCTTGGGCACAGCCCCGAAGAAGTGGATGTGGAGATTATGTTCTGGCGGTGAACTTCCTGGGTTTGCCGTCTCGCGACGGCAGTCGCACCCTCACAGGGCGGGGTCGGGGAGCGGCGGCATCGGCTCCCGACGGGGCCGCGGCCGCGGCCGCTGCGTGGCGCACGGGGCGGGGTCGGGGAGCGGCGGCATCGGCTCCCGACGGGGCCGCGGCCGCGGCCGCCGCGTGGCGCACGGGGCGGGGTCGGGGAGCGGCAGCATCGGCGCCCGACGGGGCCGCGGCCGCGGCCGCCGCGGGGCGCCGCTTGAGCTTGGCCATGTCTGCGGCCTAGCCCCCAACCATTTCTGGGGGCTCAGAAAACCATTTCTGTAAGTAGGAAAATGGTTTTCCAGAAGCTCGGACCCTATCCACCTAGGAGGCCCCTAGGAGGCCCCAAAGAGGCTTCAAAGAGGCCCCGTAGAGCGCTCCAGGGCCGGCGGCATGAGCGAAGCGATTAAATATAAGCGTAGACCCCCAGAGGTCTGGACCCCTTCGCCGGGACCGTTTTCTACTTGCGGCCCGCCTCCTGGGCGGTCCTGGGGCCGGGCGGGGGCCCCGGAGGCTATTTTGGTCCAGTCTGGCAGCCCGCCCACCTCTCCTCGGCCCACTTCGACTACAAAAAACCAACACGCAACAAACCTCGTAAAACACATCTGATTCTGGTGTCTGCCCCCCCCCAGGGGCGTTCAATTAAAAATAAGCGTAGACCCCAGAGGTCTGGACCCCTTCGCCGGGGCCGCCTTTTACTTGCGGCCCGCCTCCCGGGCGGCCCTGGGGCCGGGCGGGGGCCCCAGAGGCCGAGCATGGCCAGCAGCCTCGCGCCGCGGTCCTCTTGCAACAGGATAGGGGGGAGAGGTCTGCTTAGGTCGGGCCTGGCCCCCTACAGGGGGATTTTGGGCGACAAATTTACAAAAGAGGGCAAACAACAAAATAGGCCAGACAGATTCCCAAACAGTGAAAAACAGATCGTCCCCGGACTATTTTCGGACTATTTTTGAATTTTCCTCCCGCCGAGGGACAGGCCTGGGTCGGAGGCACGCTGGCGCCCTGCGCCCGCAGGGGGGGCAGGCGCCGAAGAGCGCGGCCGCCCCTCCCGGGCCCCCCCCCCCTGAGGTCCTGCGCGGCTCCTGGCCGCGGCGGCCGCCGCCATCGCCTCGGGCCGGCGGCCTCCGCGGGACGGGGGCGGGGACACCCCCTGCACGCGTTTCGTTTTTTTTTGTTTTTTTTTGTGTTCTCTCTCTCTCTCTCTCTCTCTCTCTCTCTCTCTCTTTTTTAAATTAAAAGAACACAGCATCCCCCGCTCCGATGATTATCGAGTCCGCTTCCCCTCTTTCACGGGGGCTATAGCCGCTCCTATTGACGAGCCGCCGCCGCCCCCTGGCAACGAGCGCCTGTCAGGGATGCGGCCCCGAGGCTCAGCCAAGCGCAGGAGGGGGGTGGGGGGAGGGGGGAGGGCTTCTCAGAGGCACCCCCGCTTCTCAGAGGGCGCGGGCCTCATCCTATAGATGTGAGGCAGCCTCCTTCTAAGATGTCCTCCCCCTCCCCCCACCCCCTTGTGCGCGCCGCCCCGAGGCGGCGGACCTGCACTGCGCTCTGGCGCCCTGCACCTCCGAGGCGCCTCCGCGGGCCCGCGGGCGAAGTGCCCCCCCGACCCAGGCTTTGGGAGGGCCCGCGCCGCGCAGGTGGCCTCGCGGGGCGCGGCACCGCGCGGGAGGGGGCCCGACGGGGTGGAGAATGCTCGAGGAGGAGGAGGAAGGAGGAGGGGGCAGGAGGAGGGGGCAGGAGGAGGAGGGAGAGGAAGATGATGATGATGATGATGATGATGATGATGATGATGATGATGATGATGATGATGATGATGATGATGATGATGATGATGATGAGAGGAGGAGGAGGAGGAGGAGGAGGGAGGAGGAGGAGGAGGAGGAGGAGGAGGAGGAGGAGGAGGAGGAGGAGGGGGGATGCATCGACCCGGAATCGGCGATACATCGTCGATTGATCGGCGATAGGCCTCTGACAGTGAATCCGCACCTTCCTGGGCAGGTTGGGGCTATCGGGCCCCTATCGACGATCAATGGGCGATTGGGGGTCGATGCATCCCCCCTATGCCTATCCCCCCAATCGTTGCCCCTGAGATAAGGGCAGAGTGTCGCGCCGAAGCGTGCTGGGCCAGAACCAGCAGCCGAGCGGGAGGTGAGAAGCTTCCGTGGGGCACCTGCTGGCAGGCCAATTTCTCATGTGACGTGCCTACTGAGCCTGCTGTAGTAAGCACCCCTGCAAGCGAAGCCGTTTGGAAAACGCACCTACGGACTCGAGCAGGGCAGGGCTGGTCAATACACGACGAAGGCTGCTCAGTAAACGCCAGCTCTGGGAGACGATGTGGTTTGACCTCCCTCGGGTCTGAGCGACACACTGCCGACCCCGGAAACTCCTGGACCCAGCGGGGTTGAGCTCTGTCGAGCGGTGATGCTTCGCTCGCGCAAGCCTCCGCGGAGGCACCATCGCTCTGCTTCCCCCGACTTCTGCGCACCTCCCGCTGGCCCTGCAGGAGATGCCGGCCGTGGCCTGGCCCCGGGAGGCCTGGCACGGGGAGGAGACTCCTCCTGGAGAGAGACTTGCCGTCGCTCGGACGTCCATTTCCCGTGCCTTTTTCCGGTTTCGTGCGTGTTCTTTTTTGTTCGATGGTCCAGGATGGTCCTCGACGGTCCTCGCCGAAAAAAATGCTCACGTCCGAGCGATGCCAGGGA
The DNA here is from genome assembly GCA_963575745.1 of Prorocentrum cordatum. Lineage (NCBI taxonomy): Eukaryota > Dinophyceae > Prorocentrales > Prorocentraceae > Prorocentrum > Prorocentrum cordatum. Next base: position 77,920 of record CAUYUJ010022497.1, read on the forward strand.
GAGAGCCACAGAGCGGAGCGGCGGGACGCCCACGGATGCGCGGCCTCCTGAGGCCCCAGCGGAGGGCCGCGGGCCACTGGATGGGGAAGCGCCGCTGCCCTGTGCTGTGTCGCACGCAGACACACAAGCACGCTGTTCCCAAGAAGTGTACTCCTATGAACTGCCGAAGCTCCTACGAAGCACACGCGAAAGGAAGACAGTGGGCAAACCCGTCATGCTTGCCACACTACCACCTGCGGTACCGCAACCAACTACACAACGTCGTTCGTTTTTTGTTCGGCTTGAGTTGGACCAGGGAAGCCCACGGAACGATGAATCAACACTTTTTCCTGCTTTCGAGCGTGAAATACCAAATGGAGAACGATGAGCCAAGATGCAGGCAATCGAAGATCGACATCGCCGACCCTCAACGCGTGAGCTACCTCGGCGACGTCGAGCTTTCCAAGTTGCCGACCCCCATCACGGACAGCGAGAGCACTGAGCCCACCATCGACAAGCCCAACACGGAGAGTGCCGACCCGAAGCGCACGACGCTTCTGAGCGACACGGAGGAACACACGCTCGCGCAATCGATAATGGACACGGACGAGCCCATGCGCGCCATGCCGAGTAGAGACGCCGAGGCGACAAGGTGCGTGAAGCATCAGAGGGACAACGATGAACCAAGATGCAGGCAACCGAAGACTGACATCGACGACCATCGACGCGAGACCGACCTCAGGGACTACGCGTTGTTCATTTCTAATTGTGCTCATCTCTAATTGTGCTTGTTTCTAGTTGTTCCGGGCCCCCTGGTGTCCAGGAAGAGGCCCAGGACAGACCAATTAGAAAGGATCTTGGCCCCCCAACAAAAATCAAAGAACTTTCGAACACTTCGGCATGAACAATGTGTACGAGCTTTCCAAGCGGGCGACCTCCGCCACGGGCCGCGAGGGAGCATGGAGCCCACCCTCCACGCGCGCAGCGCAGCGAGCGTGGACCCAGCACGCGCGAAGCTCCTGAGCGACACGGCGAAGCCCAAGCTCGCGCAGTCGAGCACGGACATCGGCGAGCCCACGCGCACGGTGGATCGGCTCATGGCCTCGTTGCATCAGCAAGGGGGGTCCAGCGCCCCAGCTGCAGCCAGACCCTGATCGGATCTTGCAAACTCTGCCCAAGGGGTGGGTTGATGGGCGGGAAGCGGTCTCCTGTTGTGTGTGTGTGTGAACAGCCGCATGCCCCAACTGAGCACCATCAGCGAGCGAAGCAACGTGCTGTACTGATACTTCATTTCGCTCTGGGTGGATGCCGGCATAAGGTTCCAGTTCGAAGCAAGCTTGGCTCGTACATGAACATGTGTATCTACATGGCCGACTCCCAATGCACCGAGAGCACTGGTGCTTGTAAGTGCTCCTACATACATGTCTTCACCCGAGATCTGAATTCCAGCTGTGTGGTCCATGACGTTCGGATCCGACTTCGAATTTCACTGCTCACTAAGTAACGGCGGCGCACACTGTCAGTGCCCCTCTTTCTCGCACGCGCTGATTCCAACACTGTTGATACCGAGGTTCGGTCCTAATTCCGCCTCCCAGAGCTTGCGAAGCAAAGACAAAGCTAACGTCCATCGTCGACATCGCTCGCACGTGCGGCTTCCATCGTTGAAGCTACAAGCGTTTATTAAAATTCTCCCAGCTCGCTGCGTAATGAAAGCGCCTGCTTCCACTGTCCAGCTATCTCGCACGCGCGAGCTCCAGCTCTGCAGCTGACGACACCGGGCTTCAGCTTCACTTCCCGCATCTGGCTGAGCAGAGACAGTGCCTGCTGCCATTGCCCCATTCTCACACACGCGGTTATTCCAGTGCTGAAGCTGACGACGTCTAGTTCCAACTTCACCTCCCTCATTTGCTTCAACAGCGACAACGCCTGCTGCCGTTGCCCACTTTTCTTGCACGCGCCGATTCCCGAGTTGTAGCTGATAGAGTCTGGCTCCAGCCTCATGTCCCATATTTTGCCGAACAATAACAATAACGCCCGCTGCCACTGCCCCGCTTTCTCGCAAGCGCTGGCTCCAGCGCTGTAGCTAACAACGTCCGACTCCACCATCGCCTCCCTCATCCCACTAAATAATGACACCGACTGCTGCCACTGCCCTGCGATACCACATGCACTGATTCCAGCAGTGTAGCTGCGAGCAGTCGGTTCAAGCGCAGCTTTCTGAAATTTGTTGAGCAACGACAGTGCTTTCTGCCACTGACTGCCTTTCCCGCACGTGCTGATAACATCATTGTAGCAATCGACGTTTGGCGTTAACTTCACCTCCGATGCCTCGCTAAGCAACGACAAAGCCCCTTGCCACAGACCTTTTGGTTCGCACGCGCGAATTCCGGTGCCATAGCTGACAATGTCTAGCTCCAACTTTGAACTCCGCAACTCGCTGAGTATCAACATCGAATGTTGCCACCGCCCAACCCTCTCGCAGGCACTGGCTCCAGCATTGTAGCTGGCGACCCCGATCTGCAACTTTGCATCCCGTAGTTCGCCGAGCAGCGACAGCGCCCGCTGCCACTCCCCGCCTTTCCCGCATGCGGTGATGCCAGTGTTGTAAGTGATGACACTCGGCTTCAACTTCACCTCCAGCATCTCGTTGAATACAAACACCACGTGCTGCCACTGCCCCTTCTTCTCGCACGAGCTCAATGCGGCATTGTAGCTGATGATGTTTGCCTCCACCCTTGTCTGCTGCAGCCCGCCGAGCAACGACAGCGATCGCTGCCACTGCCCACCTCTGCCGCACGCGCTCATCGCAGCATTATAGCTGATGACACTGGGCTCCAACTTCACCTCGTGTAACTTGCCAAGAACCAGCAGTGCCTGCTGCCATTGCCCGCCCTTCTCGCATGCGCTGATGCCAACATTATAACTGACGACGTCAAGATCCAGTGCTGTTTCCTGTGCCTCGCTGAGTAGGGACAGTGCATGCTGCCACTGCCCACCTTTCGCGCACGCGCTAATCCCGGCAGTAACGCAAATTACATTCGGCTCCAGCTTCGCTTCGCACATCTCGCTGAGCATCGACACTGCGTGCTGCCAATCACCACCTTTCTCGTGCGCGCTGATACCGGCACCGTAGATGAAAACATTCGCCTCCAACTTCAACTCGTGGAACTCGTCGAACAAGTGCAGCGCCTCAAGCCACATGCCGCCTTTGACGCAGGCACCGGCTGCAGCACCGTAGCTGATGACACCTGGCTGCAACTTCGCTCCCAGCAGCTCGCCTAGCAAGGACAGTGACTGCTGCCACTGCCCACACTTCGAGCACGCGCTTATCCCAGCATTGTAGCTGACAGCGCTGCCCCGCATGTGGCGGTCCACGCGTAGTTTCGTGTGCACGGCACGACCCGCAACTCAAAGCCTCCCCCCCATGCGAATAAGAAGCACGTCTAGGTGCGTGGACGCAACTGACGGGTCAGCGCTGGCCATCTCAAGTTCCGAATCATGTAAACTCCCGCCGACTTCTGCTTCCTGTGGGTGAGAAGACGTGTTGGTTGTTTGGCTACAGTCGGACTTGATTGGAGAGGACACGCGAGAGGGCAAAAGACCTTTCCGAGGGGCACACTGCCATAGGAATGTAGGAGGCATGGGTCGCGAGACACAGGACACAAGGGTACCCTTGACTTGGCAGGGTCGACCTACTAATCAGGGCCGACTGTATTCTCCTCCACGTGTCCCTCAGGGACCAAGCATCCCTCTCGAGAGGGGTGGGGAGGGGGTGGGGCTTGGGCGGTCGAGCTCCTCAACGCACCCCTGGGCCCTGAGTATATCCCTCCGGAGTAAGCCACTCGGACCCCAAGGCTCTCGAGCTAGCGACTGACTCTCGATGTTGGCCAAGAGGGGTCCAAGGTATCCCCCTGGGAAGCCTCGGATGGGCGCCAGCTTGAGCTATGGGATGGCCCCGAGAAGCTTGAACTTGAACTCAAGATGGCCCCACGGGGTCAGCAAAGCTGTCAAGATATGACGGCTCCGCGGAGGGCCTCCGCGAGCTAAGAATCGTCAATTTCGCTCAGGCTTCTGAATGTTTTCTGCTTCCCCGCTTTTCGGCTCACGTCGTCCCAAGATAGGCTGCGGAGACCTCCAAGAGGGTCCAAGATGCTTCCAAGGGACCCCCAAGGCGGCACAATGTGCCCTCAACTCAAAAGGCCCCCAAGACTGCCCCATATGGTCCCAACTGGCCTGCAAGACGCCCCCCCAGAGGCTCCAACTCGGCCCAAGACCTCCGCCCCGAGAAGGCCCCCAAATCCCCTCACACGGCCCGGCTACCATCCAAAATGGAACCCAAGGCCCCTGAATGGATCCCAAGATAGCCCCAAGAAAGGCTCCAGAATACCCTACACAGTCCCACAAGGGGCCCGAGACCGCACCTCCAAACACTTGCTGATTTGGCGATTTGCGTGCTAGTTGCCCACGAGGACCCAAAGGGCCCCCACCAAGGCTCGAGAACCCTTGAAATGGCCTGACATTGCTCTTCGTCAAGCTCCTGCGCCTTGCCATGCTCGGGCAACCCCTGCAGCCAGACTGTATTCGCATATCCACCTCTCGGGGTCGCTGGAATGGCACAAGCATCTTGAGAACGTCCTCCCCGTTGCTGTTTTTTCCATGACGCGGTTCTCTGCACACACTTTAGCTGCTTTCCGTAACTTTTGACTCCCAGGTCCTGCAAAACAGTGAGGGCAGGGAAGGCACTGGACGTATGCCAGATACGATTTCAGGTTGGGAGCTGTGGCCACCCCTGAGCTTCATTGCTGATCTTGCAAAAAAACGTGACGGACGAAAGCCATATTGGTTGTAATACGCAGTAGATGTGTGGCGGTCGATGCAGCGAGCGAAGCCAAGTTAAAATGGCTATGAACGCAGGGCGCCGAACTTCGACCGACACCCTCAAAACTTCCCTTCGCACTTTGGTGGGGTAGGCCCTGGGTTTCCCTACGCCCCCGCCTTTCCCAACCTGCTGTCGGGCCGCCCCCTGGCTTTCAGGTCTGCTTGCCCCGGCAGTTTGGACTACGACGACGTCAGGCTCTATCCCCGCTTCCACCATCTCAGTGAGCAATGACACAGCCTGTTGCCACTGCTTGCCTCTTCCACATGTGCTGATCGCCTCATTGTATATGTCGGTGCTGGCTTGCGTCCGTGAGTGCAGAGAATCCTGGAATAATATCGTCGCCCTGCCCCACGATTGCGTGAAACAACCCTTATCACTTGCAGCTGGCTGGGGGCGAAGAGCTGCTTGATCGAGAGGTCGGCTGCAACACATCAATGAAGCCCCGGCCAATTGGCTATACACGCTCCGGAATAATCAGTCCGATTGGTGACGCTCAGCGGAACTGCGACTTTCCACGTAGAATGCGAACTCGTGGACGATGCTTCTCTAAATCATGTTGCTGGTCTGCAGCTCGAACACAACACGGAAACAATGTGCAACGGTTCGCGAAGGTATATTTGATAATCTAGCTCATACGAGTAAGCGGGAGGGAAAGGTACAGTTCGGAGGGAGAGATAAAGGAATATAGCCACATATGTGTGTATTTATGTGTGTATGTATGTACGTACGTACGTATGTATGTATGTATGTATGTCTGTATGTATGTATATATGTATGTATGTATGTGTGTGTATGCATGTATGTATGTATGTATGTATGTGTGTATGTATGTGTATGTATGTATGTATGTATGTATGTATGTATGTATGTATGTATGTATGTATGTATGTATGTATGTATGTATGTGTATATTTATACACACTCCCCAAACATTGCTTGCCCTTGAAACAAGTCTTACTTCTGTTCTAAGGAACTGGGCCGTGTCTTCGGTCTGGCGACTATGTGGCCGCCGTCGCCGCCCCGTCGCCGCATCATCGCCGACCGTCGTGAGGGCCGTGTCTTCGGTCTGGCGGCTGTGTAGCCGCCGTCGCCGCCTCGCTGCCGCCCATCGTTTGGGCCTGTGTGTCGGTCTGGCGGCTATGTGGCCGCCGTCGGCGCCCCGTTGCCGCTTCGTTGCCGCCCCAGATTGCACAACGTCGAATACGGCTACGGCTACGGCTCCGCACGCGTGGCGCCATGAAGGCGCGGCGGAGGGGGCACCGAGGCGCCTGCAAGGGTACACGCGTGTGAAGCAATGTGAAATACTGCACGGGAGGAAAATGAGCTGGTGGAGGGGAGGACCGGCAGTATCACTGCTGAACGTACGTGTCCTGGAGGTCGCCCCACACCGGCGTGGTAGCGACACGGGGCCAATCCACACGCCCACAACAATCCACGACCAACTTGCGTAAATCATCTGTCCATCGATTTTTTTGGCGCCCAGGTCGTCTATGAGGTGATCCTTCTGGGTCGTTGTCGGGTCCCCACCATAATATTTTCCTTCGCAAATTCCCAGTTGGTCCAGAGACGACTTTCCGTGCCCATTGGAATTGCCGTCTCCGTTGTATAGTTGTCCTATCTTCGATGTTGATTTGTTGCGTCCGCAAGCGTGCCTCGGTGGTCGCCGGCTTGATCCAATTGACCCAAATGTTTCAGAATGTCTTCTGCATTTTCAATAATCACGGTTTCGTCGCAGATTGCGTCGGTGCCATGATCGCTGGAGTCGTTGCTGGCGTCGTTTCCTTCGTGATTCCTGGGTCCGTTTGTGTCGCAGGGTTGTTTTATGGTGTCGTTGTCGGTGTGCTGGTGCCGGCGACGCTTCACCCCTTATCATCATCCGTAGCATATGTCGTCGAGTTCTCTGTAAGCGGTTTTCCAAAACTGTCGTTAATGTCCAAGCTTCGCACCCGTACAGTATTGTAGGTGTCGCACATCCATGGAATAGTCGCAGTCTGTCGTTCAGCGATTATTCTTTCCCCAACAATTCGTGTTTCAAGGGAAAGAACTTCTTCCAAGCAGTGGTTACCCAGTTGTCGAGCTCATTGCCGTGGAGGTCCGAAAACTGAACCTTGCGCCCAAGATATTTGCAGGATCTGAAAGGTGGTAGAACCTCGATTACCATCCCATTCGCATGTATCTGCTGCGGTGGTCGGCATCGACGAGAATGTCCATGACCGTTGTGCAAGACTTTGGTCTTGTCAGGATGCAAGGCGAGTCCGATGTTCTGCTTTTGCGCTGAGGTCTGCAAGCGTTGCTCCTGTATCAGGTGAGGACGTTGCGACGAGGAACAGGTCATCGGCAAAGCGTAACTAGTTGAGCCAGTTATGGTCGCCTGGCTGGAGTCGTACCCCATGTTGAGATTATTCAACATGTTGTTAGTTTCCGCATCGTTCGCTCTGTGACACACTTGAACAACAAATAAGAAGGTGGATCGCCTTGCTGTACTCCCCTTTGTATGCTGAATGGTTTGCTTGTCTTGTCAGTCTTCACAACACCCGTCTGATCCTGATACAGCTTTTCGAGCAGATTGACGTAGCTGTTTGGAACGGCCTGCTCCGTCAGAGCTCGCCAGATGCTGTCGTGAGTTATGCTATCAAAGCCTTCTTAAAATCTACCGCGGCGATCCAGGGAGGAATCTGCCATTCGTCTGCAGTTTCTTGCACCATGGAAACAATGAACAAATTATCTACCGTACTCCGTCCTGGTTTGAATCCTGCCTGGTCGTTCCTCTGTTCAGCGTCGAGCGTGGGGAGGAGCCGGATGTACAAGAGTCTGGAGAACAACTTAGATATAATCGGGATCGTCGCTATTGGCCGGTAGTTCTGCGGGAGTCGTGCGTCGCCGCTCTTGTGGAAGACATTGATGACAGTATGCTTCCAATTCTCTGGCGTTGGTGATTGTGGTTCTATGATGGAGTTGAACCGTATGAGCAGAACATGTCGTAGATGGCTCCCGCTTTCTTTAAGCATTTCGGCAACAATGCCTCTGGCATCAGCGGCTTTCTTCGTCTTGAGCTGTTTGACTGCCACGTTCAGCTTCTCAATCGTGAATGGTGGTATCGAGCTTTGGGACGCCGTCCGTGAGCCCATGTCGCAAGAATGTTTCGATTGTCTGCGTCCAAATACGACTGTCAGCAATTGATTGTCTGTCATGTTCAGATTCGCCCCTCTCGTTAGGCATGCTGGGGATGAGGTATAAGTGCGTGTGTTGCTTGATGTCGCTGATTCGTATGAGGCCCCACTATTCTGATAGAATCTTGTTGGTTGCTCCTGTCCGGTCAGCTCTTCTGATAACCCAGATCTCTTTTTTTCAGCTGCCGTGTTAATCGGGTTCTCTCCGTTGTGTTGTTCATTGGTAAGGCTCGCCGCTGCTCCATGAGAGACGTCACGAGGCCATTGCGGGTTGGATTTTCGAGTGTTGTGGCGCCAACGCAAGGCCGTGATGCACTCAGAGCGTTCCGAAAAGCGTCCTCGATTTGATCACATGTCACACGCAAACGGTCAATGATACAATCGATGTCCCTGTCCCCAACTTGGTCGTTCGATGTTGTCTGGCCCCCAGTTGTTCGTACTATATTGTCCTCGACTGCATTTCTTTATGTGCACATGTCTGTAGGTGGCAATTTCGCCGCTATCCCCGACGGCCTCGTAGTAGCTTTGTGTTCCCGCTGGCGTTGCACCAAGGGTCGTAATCTATTACTTCGCAAGCATAACGTGCAGTGGTGGGATCCCATGTCGACGTGCTTCACAAAACAACAATCCAGGACTGCCCTTCCAAAGCGAGTGTCGCAGATAATGTAGTCCAGTTGCTTTGGAGTACCTTTCGGACTCATGTAAGTCACACGTCTTTCTGGAAGCTTCTTGAACAATGTGTTCATGAGCTTCACGTCGTGCATTGCTGCCCATTGGTTCAACCATAATCCGCGTGCGTTCGTACTTGGCATTGCGTATTGACCCATAGTTCTCTTGTCGTCGTCGTCGCACCTTTCCCCTACTTTTGCATTGCAGTCCGCGCCAACAATGAAGTATATATTATGTTGCTTGGTTTCCTTCTGTAATCATGTAAGTGTATCATATATGCAGTGGACGTGGTTGCCTGCGTATCCGCTGTCGGGGAAATAAGCTGTAGCAGTGCGAATATTGAGGGTCCGCTTAATAATGTCAACATATGCGATACGTTCGTGTATGGCCTGGAACATTCTCACGAATGGAGTCCAACGCTTGTGAATAATTCGTGCCACACCTCTTGTAGAGTCGTTGTTCCAGATCCCATAAGCATATGTCCACCAGGTGTTGTCCAACACTCTTCCGTCGCACAGCGCATGGTTTCATTGATTGTAATGACATCCCAATGGCATATGTTCAATTCGATAAGAAATTCTTCAACCTTCTCGTCGCTAGTGAGGCCCCGGATGTTCTCATGTAGTATTATAAACATCGTCACCACCCATTCCCGGCGCACCTGTACATGTACGTATCGGTTGTTGGCACCCTTCGCAGCCACGCTCGATTATAAATCCTCTGGTGTCCCATCTGTCGTCGTAGTCCCAGTCGTCTGAAAGCCGGCTACCTTAGGTCGAGTTTGCAAATCTGGATCCTGCGGTGGGGCTCCCTCCAGAGCGTCGGAAAACTGTAATGTACATGTTTGAATTCCAACTTTATTCAAAATGTTATCCCCCCTGTTCTCAGACAAGGTCGGGGGGGTCGTGGGTGAAACATGTAGGGTGCTGTCCTCGATTTTCGAAATGTGGGCACCGATGGTAAGAGATGCATCACCGGGGTCGGAGGTAGTACGCCTATTGCGTAGAATGCAAAGTGGTACATCTCCAGGAGCACTGCTGCAGGCCTGCCGTCCTCCTCCGTGGCTGTGTGAAACGTGGTGATGCACGTGCCCATGCGGATCATGAATCATAAATTCGTCGTTCCCACTTGTTCCCGGCACGACTGCGCATGTAGGTACTAGTGATTTGTATCCCTGTGTCGTCGTATCGGCCGTTGGAGTCCCACTCGTACGGCAACTTGTTACCTGGAGTCTGTTTTGCGAGCTCGGATCCTGTGGTGGAGATCCTTGCAGAGAGTCAGAAGATTGTAGTACCGATGTTTGCAGTTCGACTTTACTTAAGATGTTATGTCCTGTGCTCTCAGACAAGACTGGGGGGGGGCATGGGTGAAACATGTAGGGTCGGAGATTGGGCACTGCCCTCGATATTCGAAGTGCTGGCACCGATGGTGAGAAGTGTATCGCTGGAGTCGGAGGTCGTACGCCTATCTCGTAGAATGCAAAGTGGGACATCCCCAGGAGCATTGCTGTAGGCCTGTCGTCCTCCTCCACGATCGTGTGAAACATGGTGATGAGCATGGTCATGTGCCTCCTGAAGAAGAGAGGCGTTGGTCCTGAAGGCTTGTATGGTTCCTTTGGGAAGGTCACTCTGAACATGATGATTTTCTCCCAGGCTTGGACCTGGATAGAGAGTAGGAGGGACAATGAGTCTTGGAGAGTGGGTGCAGGAGTGGGCATTTATCTGATAAGTATGTCTTCGTACTGGTACTCGTGAAAGCGCGCGGTGCCGGAGCCGTCAATCTCGACTTTCGTGAAAATGCGCGGTGCACAATGTCGACTGCACCACAAATATTGCACCGCAAAGATTGCCCCACATGGATTGCACTACATATCTTGCACACATAGATTGCACTGCATAGCGTGCACCACACGTACTGTCCATCATAGGCTGCACTACGCAGAATGCACAAGCCATGTGGCACCACACATACTGCATTGCGTATGTTGAATTACATCGAGTGCATGCCATAAAATGCACCGCATCGATTGCATCACGTATAGTGCGTCGCAAGGCTTACTTAACATATATTGAACCAGGTGGGCTGCACCGCATGGTTTGCGCAGCACATGTTGCACCGCATAGCGTGCACCCCATGTATTCCACCACAGATGATGTACCGCATGCACTGCACCACATACATTGGACCACGTAGCTTGCACAACCTTTGTTGCACCGCACATATGGCACAATTTGTATGGCACAATTTATACGGCCCTACGTATACAACACAACATATCGTGTACCGCATCGACTGCACGAAACATTTTGCACCACATAAACTCTCTTTTCGAAAAAGGAGAATCGACTCTACCCCCCCGGAATTAACGATACACCTTTTCGTATTGCAACTTACATATGATTTTGTCCCATCGTCCATCCGAAATATGAATTCATACTATCCCAACCAAGCTGGTACCACTCCCCCCCCGCCATCCTCAGCAACAAAAGCTATGCGCGCACTCTCGTTCATCAAAAACCGCAACTTTCAATTATCCCTTGCAAAAAAAAACGGGACGAAGTGCGCACGCGCGCGTCGTCGCGCGCGCATGCCGGAATCCTTCAACAACCTTCGATTTCGGAAGGATTTCGAAATCGAGTTTCCAAACAACATATAAAAAACACAAGGTGTCGCATCGCTGAATTGCGGAACAAAAACTTACGCGCGCTTTGGCGAAATCTTGAGAAAACCACCGTTTTCAACATTGTCAAGAAATTCTACCAAACGAGCTTCGCGCGCGAGCATGTCGAAATCTTTGAGAGAACTCGCGTCACGGGCGCTTGCCAGGGCAACATTCGGCGTCGCGTTTCAAACCGGAGGGTGGGCCTCCCCCCCAACACTCGGCGCCGTCGATCAAAAGCACGGGGACTCCCCTCCCCCCCAAACCCCCCCTCCCCTCCCAAGGGGGGGGAGGTTCAACCGCATGTGGGCCGAATCCCAACCAACTGGGCCCAATCCCAACGAACTGGGACCAATCCCAACCAGTGCGAAAAGCAAACTGGGCCCAATCCCAACCTGCTTAGGGTAGCCTCACAATAAGATTTTAATTGTAGAGAAGCCCAAGACGACTGTGAAGACCAAGTGACACCTCTTATGACGACGCAGAGGTTCTGGAAGCCAACATACGTGCCAGAGTTGGAATTGGTCTCCAAAGGCAAGAGGCCACAAAAGCGTAAGCAACACCGAACCGAAGTGCATCGATTCTGAAATATAGAAAATGATTCCTCGAATTATTATTATTATTATTTTTAGTAGTAGTAGTAGTAGTAGTAGTAGTTGTAGAAAATAGTAGTAGTAGTAGTAGTAGTAGTAGTAGTAGTAGTAGTAGTAGTAGTAGTACTGGTAGTCCTAGACGTAGTAATAGTATTACTAGTAGTAGTAGTAGTAGTAGTAGTAGTAGTAGTAGTAGTAGTAGTAGTAATAGTAGTAGTAGTAGTAGTAGTAGTAGTAGTAATAGTAGTAGTAGTAGTAGTAGTAGTAGTAGTAGTAGTAGCAGTAGCAGTAATAGAAGTAGTAGTAGTCGTCGTCGTCGTCGTCGTAGCTGTAGTCGTAGGCGCAGCCGTAGTCGTAGTAGTAGTAGTAGTAGTCGTCGTCGTCGTAGTAGTAGTAGTAGTAGTAGTAGTACTAGTAGTAGTAGTAGTAGTAGTAGTAGTAGTAGTAGTAGTAGTAGTAGTAGTAGTAGTAGTAGTAGTAGTAGTAGTAGTAGTAGTAGTAGTAGTAGTAGTAGTAGTAGTAGTAGTAGTAGTAGTAGTAGTAGTAGTAGTAGTAGTAGTAGTAGTAGTAGTAGTAGTAGTAGTACTAGTAGTTGTAGGTAGTAGTAGTAGTAGTAGTAGTAGTAGTAGTAGTAGTAGTAGTAGTAGTAGTAGTAGTAGTAGTAGTAGTAGTAGTAGTAGTAGTAGTAGTAGTAGTAGTAGTAGTAGTAGTAGTAGTAGTAGTAGTAGTAGTAGTAGTAGTAGTAGTAGTAGTAGTAGTAGTAGTAGTAGTTAGTAGTCGTAGTAGTAGTAGTAAGTAGTAGTAGTAGTAGTAGTAGTAGTAGTAGTAGTAGTAGTAGTTAGTAGTAGTAGCGTAGTAGTAGTAGTAGTAGTAGTAGCAGTAGTAGTAGTAGTAGTAGTAGTAGTAGTAGTAGTAGTAGTAGTAGTAGTAGTAGTAGTAGTAGTAGTAGTAGTAGTAGTAGTAGTAGTAGAGTAGTAGTAGTCAGTAGTAGTAGTAGTAGTAGTAGTAGTAGTAGTAGTAGTAGTAGTAGTAGTAGTAGTAGTAGTAGTAGTAGTAGTAGTAGTAGTAGTAGTAGTAGGAGTAGGAGTCAAGCTAGCCAGCTCGAGCGAGTCAAGCATGGCATGCCCAGTCCCACCCGCCCTCCCACAACATAAGAAGCAAAGCTGGCACAACTGGGGGCCGAAGTCACACCGGCCAGCCGGTTTGGTACAGCTGATGCGGCCGCGATGGCGGTTGCCGACGGGAACTGGCGAGCGCGTGTTGAATGCCGCGCACGCATTGCCAGACGAGTCGAGAATGGCCCGGTACACCGCAGGAAGCCAGAGGTGGCCGGAGGAAGCCCGACGGTCTGACAGGACACCCCAAAGCATTTTTGTGAAAAAGCATTGGGTTTTTGATGTTTTTATGTTGAAATGCTTGCAAACACACGGTGTTCGGTAGGATTCTGACATGAACGCGCGAGTGTGCTCTTTGTGGTATTTTTTGCACAGGATTCGCGGCCTGGGTGCATGACAGAGCATCGCGAGTGCACCGCGCGATGACGTGAAATCGCTGGATTTGACCGAATTCTTAAGATTCCTATGGTTTTCCTATGATTTCAGCAAGAGAGCCCGGGCGGGAAATTTGTAGATTTTTTTGTGAAAAAGCATTGGGTTTTTGATGTTTTTATGTTGAAATGCTTGCAAACACACGGTGTTCGGTAGGATTCTGACATGAACGCGCGCGTGTGCTCTTTGTGGTATTTTTTGCAATGGATTATCGCCGTGGACGACAGGACGTCCATGTCGAGAGGAAAAAATAAGAAAAATGTTGATTTTGTATTGTTTTTTACAGGTTAGGATGGGACCACCCGGATGCGGCCCCTATGGCCGGCCTGAGGGGGGAGTAGGAGTATATTCTAATAAGGAATAAGGATAGGAGTAGGAGTAGTAGTGGTGGTGGTGGTAGTAGTAGTAGTAGTAGTAGTAGTAGTGTAGAAATAATCGTAGTAGTAGTAGTAGTAGTAGTAAGTAGTAGTAGTAGTAGTAGTAGTAGTAGTAGTAGTAGTAGTAGTAGTAGTAGTAGTAGTAGTAGTAGTAGTAGTAGTAGTAGTAGTAGTAGTAGTTAGTAGTAGTAGTAGTAGTAGTAGTAGTAGTAGTAGTAGTAGTAGTAGTAGTAGTAGTAGTAGTAGTAGTAGTAGTAGTAGTAGTAGTAGTAGTAGTAGTAGTAGTAGTAGTAGTAGTAGTAGTAGTAGTAGTAGTAGTAGTAGTAGTAGTAGTAGTAGTAGTAGTAGTAGTAGTAGTAGTAGTCCGAAGAGGAATTCCGAAGAATCCGAAGGAATCCGGAGGAATTCCAGAGATCCCATCCATGGTTGTAATTGGTCTCATTTGTGGTTGGAATTGGTCTCATTTCTGGTTGCAATTCGCTCCGAACGGTTGGAACTGGGACAAGTCGGTTGTAACTCGTTCCATTTCGAGGTTCAACCCCCCCCCCCCTCCCACGGGGAGCGGGGGGGGTCAAAACCCCCTCCCCCCCCCCCGGCGCGGGCGCCGGCGCTGGCCAGCAGCGCCCACGGCGGGGACGCAGCGACGATAACCAGAGGCAACCCAGGAAGGGGGGGGTTCAAACCCCCCCCCCTCGCGCCGGCGCCGGCGCTGGCGGCGGCCAGCAGCGCCCGCGCTGGCGAAGGCGACGTCGGGGACGCAGCGACACTTACCACCACTACCACCACCACCACCGTCTCAACCCACCACCACCACCACCACCACCAACAGCACCACACAACCACCACCACCACCACAGCCACCACCACCACAACCACTACCACAACTCACCATCACCACCACCACAAAAACCCAGCACCACTACCACCACCAATCTACCACACCACCACCACCACCACAACCACCACCACTACCAGCAGCGCAGCCCACCAACACCACCACAAACCACCACACCACCACCACCACCGCCACCGCCACCACCACCACAACCACCACCACCACAACAAACGTTCACAAACCACCGCCACCACCACAACCCACCACCACCACCACCACAAACCACCACCAAACCACCACCGCCACACCCCCACAACCACCACCACCATAACCCAACCCACCACCATCACCACCACCACCACCACAAAAACCCACCACCACAACCACCACCACCACAATGTACCACAACACCACCACCACCGCCACCACCACCACCACAACCCACCACCACCACCACAAACCACCACACTACCACCACCACTACCACCGCCACCACCACCACCACCACCAGCACCACCTCCATAAACCCCCGCCACAGCAACAACCCACCACCACCACCACCACCACAAACCACCACCACACCACCACCAAACCACCACCAGCACCACTACAACCCACCACCACTACCACGAACCACCACCACACCACCACCAAACCACCACCACCACCACCCACCGCCACAACCACCACCACCACAACAAACCACCACACCACCACCACCACAACCACCACCACCACCACCATTATCACCACCACCCCCACCACCACCACCACCAACCCACCACCACCACCACCACCACCACCACCACCACCACCACGACAACCCACCACCACCACCACCACCGTCGTCTTCGTCGACGCTCCCCGCCACCGCCGCCCGCCGCCGCAGGCGCCGGCGCCGGCCCAGGAATGGAAATCGTCGCCCTTGCCGCCGTCGCCAGCCGCCGCCGACAGAAGCGCCAGCCCGAAGAGAGGGGAAGCAGAGGAGGGAAGGGGAGGGGGTTCGAACCCCCCCTCCCCGTCACGGGAGAGGGGGGGGGGAGGGGAGAGGGGGGGGAGGGGTTCGGACCCCCCCCCCGTCACGGGAGGGGGGGGGTCTCGAACCTCGAACCCCCCCCCTCCATCCAAGGGGGGGGGGGTTGAACCCCCTCCCCTTCCAAGAGACCGCAGAACGCGCGGTTTCTGTTTGGGTGGCAGCGTCCAGTTCGACGGCGTGTCCTGGGATGCGCGCCGCCGTCAAGGCCCAGAAATTGACCCGTGTGTTTCCTCCGAGGCGGGCGGCGGCCAGCGGCGCCTTGTTGTGGGCTGCTTTGGCCTTGGTGTTAGGGGCTTGGATGTCGGTCCCAGTTGCGCGGGCGCTGGCCGCTGGAGATCTGGCCTGCGGGGCTTTGGTTTCCATCCCCCTGGGGGGGCGGCCCGCGCGAGGGGGGCGCTCGCGAGCTCTCCCAACGTGGGCGTCGGCCGCATGTGTGAGGTTAGGGGCGCCTGGGCGCGGCTCTGCCTCGACGTTGATGCGGCTGCCGACCAGCTTGATGTGGTCCTGGATCTTAAGGGGCTCAAGGTTGAGTGTCGGCTAGGGGATGGGGGCATGGACGTCTGAGTCCAGCGCCCATCCCGCGACCTTGCCCGAGTGGGCCTTTTGACCGGAGAGGTGGTCAAAAGTGGCGGTGGCTTCGAGAGATCGCCGCAGATCCTCCGCGGATGCCGCGGTAGAGTTGCCGTCGTCAACGAGAAATTGTGCTGGGGGCGGGGGGCGTAGTGGCGTTGACGGCTTGTCCAAGCGTCCATGAGTAGCTGCATGTCGTCCAAGGGCCAGGAGCTGCCCAGCGGGTGGCCGCCAGTGCGCTGGAGCGGTCGAGAGTAGGCCCCGCCCATGCGGATGCACCGCTGGTGCCGAGCATGGAAGTTTCGCCGAGCGCTGGCGATGTCAGGTGGGCACTGCCTTTCGGGGGCAGCCCTGGCCATGGAAAGACCAAGGTGTCGGTCGCGTTCGACGCGCAGAGCGAGCGAGGTGCTGCCGTCACTACTTGTGGCTTTCGGGGCGGCGGCGAAACTGGTGGGCGGGCCCGGCTTTTCCGCCGCTCGCCAGCGCTACGGTAGGCGGGGCTTTCCCGCGCGTGCATCCAGACATACGTGACTTAGAGGGGCCGCTGGTTGGTGGGGAGCTCACCATTCCCTTCGCGGAGGGAAGGATTCGGGATGTGGAGAAGAGGTTCGGGCATGTCGCCCGCTCGCTCCATGGCGCGTAGCATCTGGGCGAAGGGCCGCAGAATGGCCTCTGGGAGGGCTTTCGCTTCGCGGGTAGTCCAGCAGCCGCCCGGCCCGCCCGCCCGACAATCTGGGCGGCGGCGTATGACACCGATGAGGGTCTCGTCCGCGAGGGTGGAAGTGTGTGTGTGTGTGTATGTGTGTGTGTGTGTGTGTGTGTGTGTGTGTGTGTGTGTGTGTGTGGGGGCCTGTTGCGGGGTGGGGGTTCGCGCTCGTATTCCTAGAAATCGGCCCAGGTCGGCGCGGCTTCGTCGCGTTTGCATCCCGCGGGGCGGAACGCGCAAGGATTGTTTCCCGCGTGGTAGCCCTGATAATTTGCATGGCTTGCGTGTCAGCCAGGATGGTTTTCGCTGGAGGGGCCTATTGGAAGTATCGCTGTCCGAGCTGCTGTCAGAGCTCAGGACGTCGTCATCGCTAGGCGCAACAGTGGCATCGTCGCTGTCACCGTTGGGCCCTTCGCTGTGGACGGACGGGCGTGGTCGGCCCCCCGTTCGTGGAGTGCGCAAATGGGCAATTGGCGAATTGCCTCCCGCCCGCGCGTGCGCCGCTGCCTGTCTTCCGTCGGTCTGTCGCACGCGGGGGGTCCAGCTTTTGGTGCGTTCTGCTCTGGCTCGTCGGCCGCGCCGTCGCATTTTTTCTTTTCGCGTTCCCCCCCCCCCGTTCCGCGGTGGAGATGAGGCCTTCCAGGTGTTCTCCGCGCTGCGGGGCCTGGTCGCCCCACGGCCATGGGAATTCGACGCGGGCGGTTGGCCGAAGACCGGTGGCCAGGATTTGGGCGGCCGCCCGCGCGTAGTTTTCACGTTGGTTGTTGGGGTGTCCTGGGTCGGGGGGCCGAGCGTCCAGCGGATTGCGGGCAGCGATGAACCGAAGTTCAGTGAGTTGTCGTCGCAACTTGTCCAGGCGGTTTATGTGCTTGGCGGCGGCCCCGCACTCTAGGGGGCCCTGGGGGTCGCGGGGGGCGGGGTGCGCGCGTGCGCTTCCCCGTGCCTGGTGGGGGCGCGCTGGCGCGGTTCGTCCCCCGTAGTTGGGGTTTATCGCGTTGAATGGCGAGGCTGTAGATGTGGCTTGTCTGTTAGCAATGGGGGTCGTGTCCTGTGCGTCGTTGCCCTGGTCAGCGGTGGTGGGGGCAGTTTGGTGCTTGTGGGCGATGATCTCCCCAGCGGCTTGCCGCTCCTCCCGTGGCGCGTGCGCGGGTGGGGGTGGGTGGGTATGGAACGGGGCGTTGTAGACGTAGGGTTATCTGATCGAAGCGCTGCAGGTCCAGAGCGACATGGGACCCCGAGTGTCGCTCGGCGGGGGAGTTTCGGGGCAAGGCGAAGTCCGTGACGAGGTGTCGTCCCGCAGTGTTGGTGAGAACGTAGTCGATGCGCGTGGCTCCAGACCGCTCAGCGCGGCGGCCCCGCTCTTTACTAGTAGCAGCGGTGGGCCCTTTAGCGCCAGGGAAGCCTTGACCGACAGTGTGCCATCCTTCCTGGGGCATGCGAACGAGGAAGGCGTTGGCGTTAAGGTCGGTCTTGGCATCCAAGCAAAGGAAAGAAGAGGCTGAACCGACTCTGGAGGCCACGGCGGCGGCTTTGCGGAAAAAGATCGGTGCGATCGCCACTGGCGTACGCGTAGAGGGAGGCCACGGGCGTGCCTTTTGGTGCGAATTCTCGTCTCTTGCGGGTTTTAGCCTTTCACGGCCAGGAGCATTCGTGCCGCCTCGTGGTGTCGTGGAGGTCGGCAACGGTGGGGTCGTCACTCGCCGTGTCGACCAGCGCTGATTGGGCGAAGATGGCCCCGCCTTGCTTGGAGGCGGTAGAGACCACCGTGTGGTCCGTGCCGCCGCTGCGGTCTTTGTTGTAGCTGGAGACATGTGTTCCAATTTGCCTCGGGACTGGTAACGTTGAGGCTCACCGTGTTGATGTGGTGCGGGCCATCGCCCGTGAGGTGGCTCGGGTCGGCCCGTCTGCGGCGATTTGTGGTGACGGTGCACGCCGCGGCCTGGTTTGGGTTGTTGGACAAGGCAGGCGCACTGGAAGCCGCCCACAGGACGACTGTAATCGGTACCCTGGGCTCTTCCAGCGTGCATGTACCGCTGGTCTGTATTTCCCTGGGTCTCTTGTCCCATGGCCACAGTTGCGGCAACGGGGCAACTACACTAAGCCCCTCCACATCACCTTGGGAAAAGTCCGGGGCGTGCTGGCTAAGCAAAGTGGCCGGAAATGGCGCCGCGGGGGGTGGGGAAAACCTCGCAACTTCGGTGGGACCTGCTGTAACTCCTCGACTCCTAACAGGCATGACGAGGAGAGGGGGGAAACAACGGCGGAAGCTAATCGAGGAGGCGCGGCGGTAGCGCAGCGGTCGGGCGGCAACAGCACGCTCGCTCATGTATGCGGAGACCATGCGACGCGCGCCGCTGGCGTCGGGGCGTCCGTCGCCCGCGCCCGGCGTCTCAGTCCTCGTGCCGTCACCGTTTCCTGATGCGTCAGCGGCTCCTTCAGCTGGTCCTCGAGGCTCATGTGGCTGCGGAGGAGCGCCTGTGATCGGCCACTCCTCGCCAAGCGGTGGGTCGGTGGGCTCTGCTTCAGGCGCGGGGCTGACACCGCGCATCGGGCTACGCGGGTTTGCGGGGATGCCCGTTGTGGCGATGGGGCCTGCTGGGCGCATCGGGAGCTGGCCCGTCGCCCCTGCCGTGGCGTTTATCGCCGCCTCTGTGTGGTACCCCCTGTCGTCGAAGCTGGGGGCCTGAGGGCTCACGGTGCGCTTCTGTGCGCCACCCTCGCCGCCGTCCCGCCACTGGACAGGTCGCAGGGGTCAGGCGGCCCTTGGTCAGCGACTGCCGAGGCTTCGGCGCTCCC
>CAUYUJ010022497.1:102735-122746 GCA_963575745.1 Prorocentrum cordatum
TCTCTCTCTCTCAGTAGTCTCTCTCTCTCTCTCTCTCCCAGCAGTCTCTCTCTCCCAGCAGTCTATATATATATATATATGTATATATCTGTAGTCTCTCTCTCTCTCTCTCTCTCTCCCAGCAGTCTCTCTCTCCCAGCAGTCTATATATATGTATATATCTGTAGTCTCTCTCTCTCTCTCTCTCTCTCTCTCTCCCAGCAGTCTCTCTCTCTCTCTCTGCAGTCCCTGCTCGCCGTCGCGAGAGGGGGGCTCTGCGCGCCCCGTGCTCGAGCGCGTGCTTCTGCTGCTGCCGCTGCTGCCCCTGCCCCTCTGTCAGGAGGGGAACAAAACACACAGACACAATGAATCCTCCACTCCCAGGAAAACATGGGAAAATATGGGAAGTGGGGGGGAAGACAAAAACCCAGAAAATATAGGAAAATGTGAGGAATCCTTTTATCTGTGTATTTGCTTGTGTGTCCCAGGGCCCCTTCACTCTGGACCCCCCTTCTCCAATTCTGTGTCGCTGCTGCCGTTTCGCACTTCAGGCCCACTTCTTCCTTTCACTTCTTCTCCGAAATCTCTTCTTTCACACGTCTGCTCCCTCCCTCCTGTCTCCCTCCCTCCTTTTCCACCCCGTCAATCTAGCTGAAGGAGTTGGCTACCTCCGTCCTGAGTGCTTCCAGCCTGCATGTCCTGAGACCCTCGGCGCCTTTATCGGATTCGGGGCACTGTTGGGGGAACGCCTTTCGGGCATTGATCTGGGGGCTGGCGAGCCCAGAGGATCTGGAGGGCTGGGAACACCTGGACTTCGAAGGAGAGCTTGGGAAAAGCAGATCTCAATAGATCCTGGGCCCACCAAACTTGCCGAGAATATTTCTGCCGTTCATCCCACGCAATGCTGGAGTCCTGCCGTGTCCTGCGTGGGGTCTGGATCTCCCAATTCGCTCTGTCATCAAGCCCTGTCCTCATCTCTTGCCCTCGACAAGTCTCTTGAGACGCTATTCGTCGGGGAGCAAAACCAGCATCAATGATACGATGCGGTACCCATCATCGTGTTGCTGCTGTAGGAGCACAGGGCTTTCGGACACGCGCGAAGGAGCAACACGCTGACGGGCTATCAAAGGCGGCGTGCCATTGATACTCTTGCTCCCTCCTGGAAACGCTTACCCGCAGACGTACATTTTAAGCCGGGAATCTGCAACACTTGGCTGAGCGCGGCCAGGCCTTGCAGGGAGCGAGCGCGCTGCCAGACGCGAGCAAACAGAAATTGAGCCGAGCTGGTTGCGGGCATCTCCGGCACTCACACGGGCACCACTCCGTCGTCGTCGCATTGGTGTGCGAGTGTGGGCCTTCGAATCTGTTCCTTTGCCATGACTGTGGCCAATATCACACTGTTCCTCCTTTCCTTCTCTACCTTGGCATCCTTGCTGTCGTTTCAAGTCATCACTGGTACCCTTCGGTGCACGCCGCGCTCTGCCATACAGCACAACATGTGCACAACGCGCAGCAGCAACCAGGACGTGCAATGCGCCATGGTTTGATCCCCGCGTCGTCGGCGGCTGGAGGAATTTTGAGTGGGCAGCACGCGGCGCGATCGCAACCAGCGTACCCTCTCCCTGGCCTCTCTTTCCTGTGATGCCGCAGCTCCCCTGGGACTTCCTGCTGCGACTCGTGGGCCGCACTCTGAGAATCATGTTCGGGCCACTGGCGCGCTGGTGCAGCCGCGGGGGCGCTCTCGTCGAGCTCTGCCTGCCAGGGCGACTCTCAGCCCGCCCGTGCGATCCAGAACCGACAGGACGGCCGTCGATATCTTCACCACCACTTCCCCCTCGACTGGCCAGATCCGAAGGTCTCCCCCGAAGAGAGCGAGGCGGAACACACACACACAGCAAGCCAACCGCTCCGCTGGACGTGGGGGCGTGGGGCGCGGGGGACCGACGCCGTGAAAGTGGGGGGGCAGAGGGGTGGCCAGGGGAAGGTAATGAAGGGGCCCAGGGGCACACAAATGAATACGCACAAATCCCATGATTCCATGATTCCCAATATTTTCCTATATTTCCTGGGCGTTTGTCTTCCCCCCCACTTCCCATATTTTCCAATATTTTCCTGGGGATCGACGATTCATTGTGTCTGTGTGTTTTTTCCCCTCCTGATGTAAGGGCGAGGTGGGCGGGGAGGGGGATGGGAGGTGCCAGAGAAAAGGGGGTCAGGTCAGGTCTCATGTCACGACGAGAGGGGGGGGCAGGATGAGGGACAAGCGGGGGGACACGGGGAAGTGAGAAGGGAACGGCAGACTTGGGATGGCAGCAGAGAGCGTAGGACATGTTGACGGACGGGGGCGGTTGGATGCAGGTGTGATGGCCCGAGGGGGGATGGACGTAGAGAGAGAAAGCGAGAGAGAAAGAGAGAAAGAGAGAGAGAGAGAGAGAGAGAGAAAGAGCAAAAGAGAGAGAGAGAGAGAGAGAGAGAGAAAAAAACAATTCGCCGGCCCAACGGGCCAGATGCGTGCTAAGATCTCCGGTGACTGCTTTACAATATTTCTACTTCGCGCGCGCGGGGCGCCCCCTGGGGGTCCCTGGGCGAAAAGTACCCCGAGACGGCCCAGGCAGACCCGGGTCAGAGGTGGTTTTCCTCCTGGGCGCTGCTCTCGAGGTTCTCCAGAGAGCCCCAAAAAGGGCCAAGAGGCGTCCAAGAGGCCCTCAAAATTGTACAAGAGGTTCGGAGACGCCACACGACCGCTCCAAGACGCCCAAGATGGCCCTTAGAAGCCCCAAGCGGCCTCCAAAAGCATTCAAAAGAGGGCCCCAAGAGGCAACATTCAATGCTTTTCCATAGATTTTGGACAGATTTTGGCGCTTCCACCTTTTCGGCTTCCCGACGCACCATCACGGCCTAAGAGGCCCCCAAGATCGCCCCAAGACGGCCCAAGAGGCCCCCAAGAGGGCCCCAAGACGGCCCAAGAGGGCTCCAAGACGGCCCAAGAGGCCTCCAAGACGGCCCAAGAGGGCTCCAAGAACGCCCCAAGAGGGGCCCCAGAGGGGGAACACGAAACAACATTTCGAGCCCTGGGCCCTAAGAAGCCCCCAGGAGGCCCCAAGAAGCCCTTGAGAGGCCCCAAGAAGCCCCCAAGATGCCCTCAGGAGGCCCCCAAGAGGCCCTCAAGAGGCCCCCAAGCGGCCCTAGGAGGCCCCCCAAATGCCACCCCGAGCACGCAAGCAAGTGCCAACGATGCTACAAGATGGGCCGGCGGAATGAGCGAAGCGATTGAATAAAGAGAGAGGGAGAGAGAGAGAGAGAGAGAGAGAGAGAGAGAGAGAGAGAGAAAGAGAGAAAACGAGAAAGATAGAGAGAGAGAGAGAGAGAGAGAGAGAGAGAGAGAGAGAGAGAGAGAGAGAGAGAGAAAAAAGAAGAGAGGGAGAGGGATAGAGAGAGAGAGAGAGAGAGAGAGAGAAAAAGAAATGGAGATAAACGGCTGTGCGGACCAGACGGGCAGATCGGGCGGGTAGGCCCTAACGGGCGGGTCAGGAAGACGGGCCCAGGCGGCCAAGTCCAGCAGGCGGGTTACTGAAGCGTGCATCCTGCATGAATCGGGAGGGAATCTTGAGCGATAGCGCGACTCCCAGAAACATCGTGAGGAAATCAACAGCGAGAGCGTGATTCCTGAGTGTCGAGGGCGCGGCGTCTGAATAAGTGGCAGAGAAGTCGCATACGAGAGGCGATTCCTGCATAAATTGTGCGGAAATCAAAATACATTGTGAGTAAGTATCCGGCGGGAACCATTGTTGTTGTAAACCGGGGGCCAGGGGCGCAGTTTGGTGACACCTCGCGGCCATTCAACACGTATATCCCAAACCTTCGATGCCCGCCCTCTTCGTCTTCCATCGTGCCCCCTTAGGCCCTTAGGGGCATACCTCCCTTACCTGCAACGTGTACTTCGTGCAGCCCCTAAGGCAGGGGAAGAGAGGACCGATGGAAAGAAGGGACAAAAGCGAGGGAGGAGGATGGAGCACGGGATTAGCAGGAGGGGGACTAGGAGCAGAAAACACGTGGCGGAACCAGACGGGCAGACCGGGCGGGTAGACCCTAACAGGCGGGTCGGGAAGGCGGGCCCAAGCGGCCAGGTCGAGTAGGCGGGTTGCTGAAGCGTCGGTCCTGCATGAATCGTGGGGATGTCTCGAGCGACAGCGTGAGTCCCAAACAAATCGTGAGGACATCCCCCGCGAGAGCGTGATTCCTGAGTGTCGAGGGCGCGGCGTCTGAACAAGTGGCAAAGGGATCCCACATGAGAGCGCGATTCCTGTAGAAATTGTGAGGACGTCCCGCGCGAGAGCGCGATCTGGGAATACACTGTGAGACAATATTCGGCGGGAGCTGTTGTTGTTCTTGTTGTTGGAAACCGGGGGTCGGGGGCACAGTTTGGGGACCCTCGCTCTCCCGTGTCAGAAAACAGGGTGCGAGTCGCGGGAGAGGCACTTTCATTGAAGAGTGCAGAACGGTTACCACGCAGGGGGGATCAACAACACATATTCTTCAGACGCAACACCAACACCAACACCAACAACAACAGCACCAACATCGCCACCACCACGACCACCATCAACAACAACAGCACCAACAACGCAACCACCACCACCACCACCAACAATAGCAACACCAACACGAAGAGCAACACTCATTTGAAGACTGTTCGCTTTTATCTGCTCGCGGGTCATTCAACACGTATATCCCAAACGCTCGATACCCTCCCTCTTCGTCTTCGATCGTACCCCCTTGGGGGTACATGTCTCTCCTACCTGCAACGTGTACTTCGTGCAGCACCTAAGGCAGGGGAAGAGAGGACGGATGGAAGGAAGGGACAAAAGCGAGGGAGGAGGATGGAACACGGGATTAGCAGGAAGGGGGACTAGGAGCAGAAAACACGTGGCAGAACCAGACGGGCGGGTAGACCCCCGCGGGCGGGTCGGGAAGTTGGACCCAAGCGGCCAGGCCGAGCAGGCGGCTTTCAGGCGTGATTGCTGCACGAATCGCGGGGGTGTCTCGAGCGGTAGCGCGATTCCCAAATAGATCGCGAGGGAATCCACAGCGAGAGCGTGATTCCTGAGTGTCGAGGGCGCGGCGTCTGAATATATGGCGAGGAAGTCCCACGCGAGAGCTGTGTAAATTGTGAGGACGTCCCGCGCGAGAGCGCGATTCTTCAATACGTTGTAAGGAAATATCAGGCGGAGCCGTTGTTGTTGTAAACCGGGGGCCAAAGACAGAATTCTAAGACCCAAAACTTCCCCGGATAAAAACAAACAGGGTGCGAGCCCCGGGAGAAGCACTTTAATTTACTGGGCAGGGGGCATCAACGATCATTATTCTTTAGAAATGGAAATTCAACAACAACAACAACAGCAATAGCAGCAGCAACAACAACACTCATTACAAGACTGTTCGCTCTGACCTTCTCGCGTGCCATTCAACACGTATATCCCAAACCCTCGATACCCGCCCTCTTCGTCTTGGCTCATGCCCCACTTGGGGGTATACTTCTTTCTTACCTGCGACGTGTATTTCGTGCAGCCCCTAAGGCAGGGGAAGAGAGGACGGATGGAAGGAAGGGGCAAGGGGCGGGCGGGTTGCTGAAGCGTCGGTCCTGCATGAATCGCGGGGATGTCTCGAGCGATAGCGTGATTCCCAAATAAATCATGAGGAAATCAACAGAGAGAGCGTGATTCCTGAGTGTTGAG
Organism: Prorocentrum cordatum; assembly: GCA_963575745.1. Taxonomy (NCBI): domain Eukaryota; class Dinophyceae; order Prorocentrales; family Prorocentraceae; genus Prorocentrum; species Prorocentrum cordatum. The sequence continues at coordinate 108,450 of CAUYUJ010022497.1, forward strand.
GGCGCGGCGTCTGAACAAAGCGTGAGGAAGTCCTACTCCAGAGCGCGACTCCTGTATACATTGTGAGGACATCCCGCGCGAGAGCGCGATTCTGGGAATACTTTGTGAGGGTGCGAGCCCAGGAGAAACACTTCCATTGAACAATGCAATGGTTACGGGCAGGGGGGACCAACAACATTCATTATTTAGAAATGCGAACTCAACAGCAACAATCGCAACATCAAGAACAGCGAGATTTAAGACTGTTCGCTCGCGGGCCATTCAACAAGTATCTCCCAAAACCTCGATATCCGTCCTCTTCGTCTTCGATTACACCCTACTTTGGAGTCTATTTCTTTCTCACCTGCAGCCCCTACTGCACAGGAAGAGAAGATGGATGGAAGGAAGGGGCAAGTAGAAGGGAGGAGGACGGAGCACGAGAGAGAGTAGCAGGAGGGGGGCTAGGAACAGAAAACAGGTGGCAGAACCAGACGGACTGATCGGGCGGGTAGGTAGGCCCTAACGGGCGGGTCGGGAAGGCGGGCCCAGGCGGCCAGGTTGAGCAGGCGGGTTGCTGAAGCGTCGGTCCTGCATGAATCGCGATGATGTCTCGACCGATAGCGCGATCCCCATATAAGTCGTCAAGAAATCAACAGAGAGAGCGTGATTCCTGAGTGTCGAGGGCGCGGCGTCTGAACAAAGCGTGAGGAAGTCCCACACGAGAGCGCGATTCCTAGAGAAATTGTGAGGACGTCCCGCGCGAGAGCGCGATTTGGGAATCAATTGTGAGGAAGTATCAGGCGGGAGCCGTTTGTGTTGTAAACTGGGGGCCGCAGACAAAATTCAGAGACACAAAACTTTCCCGGATCAAGGTGCGAGCCCCGGGAAGGGCACTTCAATTGAAAAAACAAAATGTACCCCGGAGGGGGAATCAACAATACTTAATTCAATAAAGAAACTCAGCCGCGAGATCCTCAAGGCCTGCACTCTGAGGCCCAGGGAGAATTTTGCCTTGCTCTAATCGGCGGGCTGACCCGGAGAAACCCTGTTAGAGAGCCAAGGTCAGGCCAAGTGCAGGGCGTTTGTGTTGCGAGCAAGGATGGCCAGACAGGGAGCTTGAGATAGAGATGCCCAGAAGGAGAACGAGGAGGATAACGAATACGAGGAGGAGGAGGAGGAGGAGAACGAGGAGATAAAATATGCCCAGGAGAACAAGGAGGAGGAGGAGGAGGAGGAGGAAAAGGATGCGGAGGAGGAGGAAAAGGAGGAGGAGGAGGAGGAAAGGATGCGGAGGAGGAGGAAAAGGAGGAGGAGGAGGAGGAGGAGGAGAAGGAGGAGAAGGATCGGGGAGGGAAGCATGGTCGAGCAGGCGGATCGAAGATCGAATGTCGAGGAAGATCGAGGAGGAGCGGGGGGGGGGATCGCCCTGCGCCAGGGGGGAGGGCGTGGCCTTCTGGGGGGAACCGAGTCTTCTTCCCCTGGGCCGTCCAGGACACCCATCATGCTAACATAGGGGTCTGGTAGGGAAACGAACTCTATACACCGACGCTTTTCCTGACCCTGCGCTGACATTCGCACAAGAACGCGTATTCTGGTGTATACGGGATCCTGGTGTATACATTTTTCGATGTTTCCCTTGGGAAACGGAGGACAAGTATACACCATACCACCCCGACGTCGTCCCTGACCCTTAAAACATCGTGGGATTGAAAAACAACCCTCCACTAGTAATGTGTATGTTCCAGTTTGCGATCTGGTGCACCGCGGAGCTGGTGGCAAGACCAAGGCAGCACCTGCGAGTCAGAACCGTCGGAATCGTCGCAGTCGCCCAGGAAGTCCGATGTGTCCTCTGAGGCGACCTGCGGGGGAAGGCGGATGGGGTCCTCTTCCTTCTCTCTCCCCTCCTCCTCGTCGTCGTTGCCGTCGTTCTCCTGCCGCTGCTGCTGCTGCTGCTAATGCTGCTGCTGCGCCTGCTTCTGATGTTCCAACTCAGTCTGCTCTACTCGTGATCCCATCGCCAAATCCCAGCTGCAGGCGACCGCCGAGGCTGGGAATCTGCACGCATATGGGATGCAGCGCGCGTCTTCCCCCCCGCTGTCTGGTCGAGAGGGAGTGTTGCGCTTGCATGGCCAAATCTTGGCCAACATTCGCCCGACGTCGCTGCACTTGTGCTTGAGCCGTCAGCAGCTCCGTCCAACCCCCTGGCACCTACGAAGGCGACTGCAGGCCAATTCGAGCCGGATCGTGGCAACATCGTTGCGTCACGCGCCGTGCGAAAGCTGATCCAAGGGGTCCGGTGTGACGCCCACCACCACCATTATCACCGCAAGCGCGAGGCTTGCTTGGACAGTCAGAAGTACTCGGCCACTTCAATTCGCCGACTCCTGTGTCGCGGGCGTGTGAGACCTGTCCCCCTCCTCTGATAGGGATCTGGGATTGCACCCAAGGGGCCTCCAAGACGGCTCAAGAGGCGCACGAGAGGACCAACAAGAGGCCCCAGATCGCTCATGGTCTTGGCGATTTTTTCGCTCTCCAAGATTTGCCGCACGAGGGTGGCCGAATTAACTTCCCCAGACCTCCCAAGAGGGCCCTGCGAGCCGTAAGATGGTGGGAGGGAGGGATAGATGCTGAACGGGCAGCGGGTCGGACGAAAACTACAGTGGAGGCCAGTCCACAAGACACATTCCACAGGAAACCCAACCCCAAGACCCCGGGGCGTCCATGGATTTTCGTTGTGGGAGCGTCATGCTTTCCAAGGAAAGCCAATCGAAACCCAAGAAACCCAGAGCACCCTGGAGGCAAGCAGGGTGTTCCTTGGCATGGGTCTCTACTGGTAGACCACCTAACTTCGAGCACGGCGCCCCGCGAGCCGCGACTCCCTCGCGCCTCCTCCTCCTCCTCCTCTTCCTCCTCCTCCTGCTCCTCCTCTTCCTCCTCCTCCTCCTGCTCCTCCTCCTCCTCCTCTTCCTCCTCCTCCTCCTCCTTCTCCTCCTCCTCCTCTTCCTCCTCCCTCTTTGAGAGGGGCGGCCGCTCTGACCCAGACCGCGACGCCTGTAGCGCGATAAACTTCGCGCTCCCGCGGGCAACCTGGGACAGCGAAAGGAGGGCTTATCAGTATCGTTTAACCGATCCCCATCCCCATCCCCATCCACACCTCGAGCCCCACCGCCTCACCACCTCAGTTGGGGATGTGCCCCTCGAAGCCTGGAGAGGGCAGCCTATGTATGATCCCGGGTCCAGGGTTCACAAGCCCCCCCCCTCCCCTCCCCAGATGTCATGGGACCCAGGGTTTCACAACCGCCCCCCCCCTCCCCCCCAGATGGGATGGGGGGGTGGGGGGGACGACGACGACGACGACGACAACGACGACGACGACGACCACGACGACGACGACGACACCGACAACGACGACGACGACACCGACAACGACGACGACGACAACGACGACGACGACGACAACGACGACGACGGCTCCACCAGCGGCGGCGGCGACGACGTCGAGCACCGGAGCTGTCAACATGACGCCAATCACAGCCACACGCCACACCCACACCGCACCCACAGGGGGGGGAGGGGGGGTGAGCAGGACCAGGGCGCCACCCCGCACACACCCACAGCAACACACCACACCCACACCACATCCACAGGGGGAGGGGGGAGGGACCCACTGGGGGGGAGGGGGAGGGGGGCCCGATGGCATACCCATTGGGGAGGGAGGGGGGGAGGCCCCAGACCCTGGACCATACATCCCCCATCAGGGGGGCAAATCGGCCAGTTGGGCCCAGCCCGCGCTGGTGGGGACGGGGATCGGTTGAACGATGCTCAGTTTAGCAAATGAGCTCGCGTAGTTGACTTTCCTGGCGACTCCAGGCGCCGCTTGTATCAAGGAAAACGCCTGGCGGTGGAGCCGAGAGCAGCTGCATGCAATAGATTTCGCAACCACCCTTTTCTCTCTCTTTTTCGTCCGCCCCTAGAACTACTTGGCCCGTTACGGAAACCCTGAGACCAAACAAACGGACATCGCCCAGACGGCATACTTTACTACCGCCAACGTCTGCCCACGGAGACGCCCGCGTTTTCCTTCCGCCAGCTTCCGCCGAGGGAAAAATATCTCGGCCCATGCCGCCACCGTGGCTGGGTTGTGGCTTGTAGGCCTCTTGGGTGTTTGCTTGGATATCGTGGGAGGTCTGTCGGGGGCCTCTTGGAGGCAATCTTGATGCCTCTTGGGGGCCGTTTGAAGGTCTCTTCTTGGGCCTCGTGAGGCCTCTAGGGGGCCCCTCGGGCTCTCTTGGGGGCCTCTTGGGGCCTCCTGGGGCCTCCTGGGGCGGAAGGCTCGAGTTGTCGGTTCGTGCTCACCCTCTTGGGCTCTTGGGCGATCCTGGGCCGTCCTGGGGCCCTCTTGAACCGTCTTGGGGCCCTCTTGGGGGCCTCTTGGGCCGTCTTGGGGCGGTCCTGGGGGGCCTCTCGGTCCATCTTGGAACGGCGGCAGCCCAGAAACGCGAGAACGCGACAAACATAGAAACACATAAGGAACACCAATTCTGTTTCCCTCTTTGGGCCCTCTTGGAGGTCCTCTTGGAGCGCTCTTGGGGCTTCACTGGGCCTCTTGGGCCGTCTTGGGGCCATCTTGTGCGTCTTGGAGCGCTCTTGGGCTGTCTTGGAGGTCTCTTGGGCCATCTTGGGCGCTGTCGGGGGCCCTCTTGGCCCGTCCGGGAGCCCTCTGGCCTCTGGACAAAGTCGTGCGGGGCAGCCCGGGAACGCGCGGGAACGCCCGGGAGATTGGGGAATCTGGGGCCCCAGCCCTTGTGTTTTTTTTTTTTTTTCCCCCCCGAGAGCGATGAAAACTGCAGGCTTCTCCACTGACGGGAAGGAGACTCCGCCAAGCAGAAACTGCTGTGCACCCGCCCTCGGCTGCCGAGCCAACCAAAAGACGCGTCGCCCCAGCCCTTGGAATGGCACAGCCCCAGAGCCCACCATACAGAGCACAGGGGGACACGCGAGGACCCGGAGAGAGCGCTGCACCCCAGGCGAGCGGCTTGCGGAGCGCGGCAGAAAGTGCGAGAGCCCCTCGCGGGGCCGTACAAGGCCCGTTCTCCACTACCACCACCATGAGTTGGAGGAGGAGGGGTCCTCCTCCTCCTCCTCCTCCTCCTCCTCCTCCTCCTCCTCTTCGTCCTCCTCCTCCTCCTCCTCTTCCTCCTCCTCCTCTTCCTCCTCCTCCTCCTCTTTCCCCCCTCCAACTTCTGGTGGTGGTGGTGGTGGTGGAAAACAGGCCCATCAGCAAGAATGCGATTTGTGGAGGAAGCTGGGCAAGGGTCGCCAGCCCACCCGGGCTGGGGTCACAATCGACCCCTCCGCGTTTTTGCCCACCTGACCGGGCCTTTGACCGTGAACGTCAGACAAAAAAAACAGGAGGACCTGGAGGAAACTCCTCCTCCTCCTCCTCCTCCTCCTCCTCCTCTTCACTTCGCGCCTCGCGGCACGGTCACGGATCCGCTCACCGACCTCTCGGAGGCGGGGCCCTCTCTGGAGTGCCCAATAGAAGGCGTGCGTGCGTCCACGCGTACTCAGCCCCATCGAGAGCCAATCATCGACGCGAGTCTATGCATCCTAGCAGACACTCTCAATCGAAGCGGAAGTACCACGAGAAAGGCGTGTCGAGTAACTCTTGTTGCGCACCCGTCTCGTCATGCGATGTCCAAACATGTACTGCCCTGGGGCATCAAACTGGCTCGAGGAAGCCCATGATGCTCTTGGCTGCTTCTCTGCGCCTGTCCATACCCCCCTCTTTTTCTCCCCCTCACCTTCTCCGACTTCCCTCTCGATTCTCTCCTTCCTCCCTGTCCTCTCACCTCCTGGCCCCCTTCTTCCTGGCCGCCTTCTCTCGTAGTCCCCTCCACTGACCCCTCCTTCCCATCCTTCTGTTGTTCCTCTTCACTCTTTGCCTTCTCCTGCATCGCATCATCTCGAATCGACAAGCACGACTTCAAGGTGTACTGGATGGATATGGCCTTCGGTGCAACATCGGCTTGTACCTCGCTCCCTGGAACTCTCATGCTGCATCCAAGCGTCTTCCTGGCGCGCTGGATCTACTCGCTGGGCTCTGGAGCTCTGCAACGAGCCCCCGAGCGGCGGAATCCCATCTCGAGCGCCTTCCCGGAAGAGCCGTGCCTCGAAGCCTCCCGAACAACAAAAATAGCCTGGCGAAGAACCCACCATATGCAGTTGTGTGTGCCGCAATTGTGAATACGACCTGAGGTGAAACTCCCTATGGGGCAACGCCCGCATACGGGCTGTGCCGCTGGGGCCTTCGGTGGAGCTCCCTTCGGAGCCGCGAAAAATGCGAGGGGTGTGCCGAAACGGGAGGGTCGCCCAAATGCGGGCTGCGCCACTGAGGCCGTAGGTGGAGCTCCCTGTGGGGCCACGAAGCGTGTGAGGGGCGTGCTGGGAAAAGGGCTAGTCGCCCACATGCGGGCTGCGCTACTGGGCCTTCGGTGGAGCTCCCTGTGGGTCCAGGAGCCGTGTGAGGGGTGTGTAGAAACGGGGGTGGCGCCCACATGCGAACGGTGCCGCTGGGGCCTCAGCTGGAGCTCCCTATGGGGTCCCGAAGCGTGTGAGAGGCGTGCCGACACGCGGGCGACGCCCACACGCGAACGGTGCCACTGGGGCCTTGTGTGGATCTCCTTGTGGGGCCACGGAGCGTGTGAGGGGTTGGTGGCGATGGTGATGGGAGGAGAGGGGAGGGAGGAGGGGGAGGAGGAAGGAGGAGGAGAACGCGGGGCGTCGCCTCTTCAGAACGAGGACCCAACACCACAAGATGGTTGGGAAGCATCTGCAGGCCTCCACCCTCCCGCCCCCAAGCGCCCAGGGCGGCGGCGCACCCGCTTCCCAAGGAGAGGGCTGCGCTGCGGCGTGAGGTCGAGGGACATGGAGCGATTGTCCTCGAGCCCTCCCCCGCACTTTCTTTCGCCAGGGAAGCAAATCGACCGATCTAGCCTTAAAACCGCCGGGTCCGCGAGCGAAAGGCCCCTGACCCGAACGAGGAGGAGGAGGAGGAGGAGGAGGAGGAGGAGGAGGAGGAGGAGGAGGAGGAGGAGGAGGAGGAGGAGGAAGCTTAAACGCGATTCAACAACGTCGACACACACCACTTCCGTCGACACGCGACTCCGCAGAATCGACACGCACCTCAGCAGAGTCGCCCTCCCCCGCCCCTGTAGCCAGGGCGAGCGCCCAAATGGGGCGTTTGGGGCGGTTTGGGGGAGGAACCAACCATGAGCCAAGAATAACGATGACCGCAGCTGGCAGGCCCTCGCAGGCCACCCTGTCCCTATCCCTGCTGCCATCGCGCGCCGATCGGGAGTAGAGAGAAGGCAGGAGGAGGAGGAGGAGGAGGAGGAGGAGGAGGAGGAGGAGGAGGAGGAGGAGGAGGGATGGCCTTCCTCTGGGTGGGCGGGTGGGTGACCACGAGCGGCATCCGCCCACTCCCCCAGCGCGCTGCACAGAAGAACACCGCTTGGAAAGTCCGCTGCCCCGATGGTGCGCACGCTGGATGCCGGGTACGTCTCTACTTCCTCCTCCTCGTTCCCCTCCTCCTCCTTCTCCTCCTCCTCCTCCTCCTCCTCCTCCTCCTCCGCCTCCTCCCCCTGACTTTTAGTGAACTGAGCAGAACCACGAGAGCCGCTGGAGAGCAGCGCGCAACTGTCTGCGTTTCTGTTCTGGTCGGATTGGGCCCTTGGGGTGCTTCAGACAACTCACACGCTCAAACGCCACATGCTGCCTTTGGATATACCTGCTCCTGTGGGGTGCCCACTTTCCGCTCAATGTGCAATGCTGTTCCTGTTCCTTGGACCTACCACATACGTGCCCTGGCAGCCTGTTCAATGTATTGATTGGCTGCCTGTTTGTTTGATGTGGCTACCTGGCTGTTTTGTATCTGTCCGTGGCGCCAATCCCTTCTAAGCTTCAGTGCCATTATGCCCCTCTCTATCATTACTCCTGGGCCCTCGGTGACTTTGGTGCTCGGCGCGCTGGTATCTCTCTCAAACCCTGCGGGATTAAGAACACCGCAACAAGACACCACAACTACAAGGACACACCAACTAATGACTGGGATCGAACTGATGAAACATCACTACTACCACCGCCGTTATTGCGATTCTGTGCTGTGGTGCTGCTGGTACTGCTGCCGATACTGCACTGCGCACGAACAATCACAACTCCTCCTCGCATGCGCAACAACTGCGGCCCACTACCGAATGACCGGCGCCATACGCACTGCCCCCTGCCCCTGAGCCTCGTGTCCCACTTTTTTCTTCTTGTCTGAAAATCGAAACCCGGGGCTTACTGACACCCCGTTCGCTACTCACCCTTCCAAACGCCTGATGCCCCAATCACCAACCAACATCTGTTTTCTTGCGTTGGGCTTGCCGCGCGCCGCTCAGAGTGTGCTCCCCGCCCAGCGGTCGCCAGTTAACCACTCTTTACTGATCTGCTGAAATGCCCACTCAATACGGTGAGGACATTAGATAAGGAACCAATGGGTAAGGAATCCAGGGTCTCGAAGCCAGTGGAATTTCGATCGTGGAATGGCCATGGATATCACCGCCGCCTCTATCAGATAAGGGAACCCCGAGGGTCTGAAGCCTCCTGGGCACATTCCTTAACCAACGCCCCCACCATGCCCACTGCCCACCGCTTACCAATTGCGGCTCCCTGCGCGGCCACTTGCTGACCCCTGGCTCCCAATTCACCAGCGTGTTCTCGCGCCCCTGATCCAATACCCCCCAAACACCTTCCGCCTTGCTTTGCATCCGCCTTCCACGACCTTTTGCTCTGAGGCCGGTTGGTCCAACTCAGCGAGGCGGACAACGCTAAGGGTACGTAATTACCACCGACGCAAGGTGCGCGTACAAGAGAAGGACCACCTTTCCACGCCGAATCTTTGCCTCAGATTCATGACTCCCTGTCCCGGACCCCTCCTCGCTCTGTGCCCCCCTGCGCGCAACATGGTGATGCGGAAGGGCCCAAGAAGAGGCCAAAGAGGCCCCAAGGCTCAATAGAAGGCAGACACATTTTCAATGATAGATCATCTTGCCTTTTTTCCATGCCTTTGGCTTCCCACGCGTTCTGGCTCAAGACGGCATCCGGATTGCCCAAGACGGCCACATGACGGCCCCAGAGTGACCCGACAAGCCTCCAGAAGGGTCTCCAGGTGGACCCCGAGAGAGATCGAAAGGGCGTCCAGAAAGACCCAAGACGGCCCAAGGAACCGCCAGGGCGGCCCAAGAGGCCCCCCCCGAGGGCGCCCGGAAGCGACCCACGATGACCCCCCAAGGCCAAGACACGCCCCTCCTCCTCCTCCTCCGCCTCCGCCTCCGCCTCCTCCTCCTCCTCCTCCTCCTCCTCCTCCTCCTCCTCCAAAGGGGGGGCCTTGCGCCCCCAAGACGCTCCGAGAGAGCCCTCGGGCACGCACCCAGGGCGTCCCAAGAGGGCCGGAAGAGTGGGTGCAAGACCTGCTCCTCCCCTCTTCCCTCTCTACAATTACCCAATATGCATACTACTCTCCCTCTTCCCCTGATGACGGTTTGAAAGTGGCCGACCCCCCCCCCCGCGTATTGTTTTATACACACAGGTTTCCCCGGAGTTGGGTTTTCGCCTGCATTTTTTTCCAAAATGCTGCTCTCGCTGAGGCGCCGACCTCATTTTCGGGCCCCGCTCGTTCCGAATCGTGCTCCCGCTGCAACGCTGGCCTCATTTCCGTGCTTCCGCTCGTTCCGAATCGTTCGTGCTCCCGCTGCAGCGCTGGCCTCATTTCCGCGCTTCCGCTCGTTTCGACTCGTGCTCCCGCTGCAGCACTGGCGTCATCTCCCGTGCCATGCCACGGCATGCAATGCAATGCTAGGTTGATACTACGTTTTGCGCTGCTCTTCTACGCCATGCCATGCCGTGCTCTACAATGCATCGCGTTACCCTTCGGGATCATTGCCCTGCGCGACATCCGACTGAGCGAGTAGAGAGGGGATCTGCGCCATGGTAAGGGATGGGAGGAAGGGGTAGGATATCAGATATGACGCGAGCGCACCTAGCTTGCCCCCATCCCCTCGCCCACTCTCCCCTCCCCTCGCCCTTCCCCTCCCCTCGCCGCTCTCTCTCCTCTCGCCCTCTCTCCCCCTCCCCTCCCCTATGGCCTCCTTGGGGGCCGTTGCAGGCCCCGCCCCTCCTCTCGCCCTCTCTCTCTCTCTCTTCCCCCCTTCTCCTGCTCTTTTCTCTATCTGCAGTCGGGAGCTTTTGCTCAGCGTGCCGCGGCGGCGGCCGCGGCGACACGCCCTGCCCTGCGGGCGGACAGCGCGTCGCTCCGGTCCGCGGGGCAGAGGCTGGCTCGGGAGGTGGAATATTGGCTCGTAGATACAGTGTAGTGAGTACCAGTTAAACATACATGTTGTAGTTGCAAAATTTGAAACACAATAAAAACAAGTGATTCGCTTTTTTCTTCTTATTATTATTCCAAGCGTGCCAATATTTTTAAACTTGCTCATATAACCGCACGGGGAAGCGGACGGCGCGTCGCGAAGCCGCGTGGCGGGCCAGAACGGGCGGCACGACGCGCGAAGCCAAAGCTCCTGACATCACATTTAAGCCGGGCCTGTCCCCCCACAGGCCGATTTTGGACGAAAAATTAAAAACAGTCGAAATTAGCCTGGCGAAGGACCCAACCATATGCAGTTATGAATACCGCAATTGTGAATACCATCTTCGCCCGCGCTCCCTATGTGGCCACGGCTTCCCGCCAGAGCCCGACATGCTCAGGAACACGTTCGTGGCCGTCTTCGCGGGCGCCGACGACGACAAGGACGGCGTCCCTCTGACCGAGGAGCAGAAGCAGGAGAGGGCTTTGAGAGCCATGAGGGAGGAGGTGTCGGTGCACGTCGAGAAGGCAGAGTACGACGCCCAGGCGCGGTTGCTGAAGCAGCACAACTATGGGGCCACGATCCTCGTGAGGGGTGTGCCGAAATGGCCCGAGGCCGCAGTGCGAACCCCGCCACTGGGGGCCTTCGGTGGAGCTCCCTATGGGGCCACGATCCTCGTGAGGGTGATGATGATGATGATGATGATGATGATGATGATGATGATGATGATGATGATGATGATGATGATGATGATGACGATGAGGCGAGGAGGAGCGAGGGGGCAGTGGGAGGAGGAAGAAACGCGGGGCGCTGCCTCGTCAAAACAAGGACCCAATACCACAGGATGGTTGGGAACTACAAAAATGCCCAAATATAGTCAAGCAGTCGTCCCCATTTTCATACTATTTTTAAATATCCCTCCTGTAAAGGGACGTGCCAGACTTAACGCTACATGTTGCAGATGGTCCGGTCTCAAACGGGGAATCGAGCTGTTGAGTGGTACGGCCCACTTGGCTCGTGGGGAGGAGGAGGCGTGCAGAGTGCTGCGCTGCCATGAGTGTGTTTCTTTTTATTTTCGGCCATCGTGGGAATTTAGGGGGGGGGGAGGGGCCAGGGGGGATATAATGTAACGCCTCCCCCCCGCCGTGCGCACGGCGGCAGTGCTCGGAGCGCACTGGGGGGGGGAGGGGCGCTACGTCATGGGGGGGGAGGGGGGGCCGGGGGCTATAATGCCCATTATTCCCCAAGCAATAGAAAAAAACGCTCCATGGTGGCGGAACTGTCGCCAACACCTGGATAACTTGGAGAAGCCAAGTTCACCCATCTCGAATCCAGATTTCTTGTGAAAGAAACCAGGACGTAGCAATGCCACACCTGCGAGAATCCAGCATGCCCAGCAGGACTGCAGCATGTGACGACACAGCGCGCCATCTTGTAGGCAATGGAGCGCAGTGCCGCAGAGCTCTGGCTGGTGGGGGTAAACGAGCTGCACCGCAACGGGCGATGCAGGGATGCAGAAGCACGTACAGACCACCAGTTAACTTCACAGCAACTACAACAGTTCAATGCATTTGGCGCGAAACACGAGCCGATGGACACACGTCTCCAATGACAACCTTCGGCCTCAGTCAACCTGTGGCTTGGACCAACGTCGCTACACCGAAACGCTAATTGTTGATTCTGCTGAGCATCCCCGAACCTCAGATGTGTCAATAAAGATGTCGCTCCTCGGAGACGTCCAACGCGTCCACGGTGTGCGTAGGCTGGTAGCGCAGCGCCCGCTTCGACTCGCCGTCCACCTGCGGACGCGGGCGCCCGAGCGCAGCGAGACTTAGAGGCAAATCCGGATGTGTTCTCCTGGAGTCGGGACTCGGGACGTGTTTTGTTGTTGCCTGTTTTTGTTGTTTCGTTGTCTTGTTGTTTTTCCTTTAAGCAGACATGTTGGTATTATCATTGCTGTTATCCTGAACTTAGTATTGATGTCCGAGCAGCGCCCCCCCCAACATCTCACCACGCTCACCACGGCTGCGCACACGCGCATGCTGCTCGATTGGTATGGCTCAAGAGTAGCACGTGAAGTCCCCGTGTACATTGAACCAGTGCTCCGGGCTCCGCCTCGGAACAGTTACGGAGGCCCCGTCGGGGCGGGTTCTTTTATCAGAGCTCTGTATTGACGCATCGGCTCCTGGGAGACCTACTGGCGGAGCTGCCATTGCAGGAATCTCCTCCCGCATACCTGGCGGAAGATCCCTGGGGAGCGAGATCTGAAGCAGTCTTGGGCCAACAACTCACTGGGTGTCAGGGGCTGATGCCGTTCAGCCATCGTATCGTGGGACAACGACTTCGTGCGGAGGGGAGCTGGAGACGTCGTCCGACCCTGGCAGCCCTGTGTCACGAGCTGCTCCAAGTCAGACGCCATCCCCGGCAGACCCCCGTGCCGCTCCTGGGTTTGCAGGGGCTGGAGCTGGAGGAGGAGGAGGAGGAGGAGGAGGAGGCGGGGAGACGCTCGGGGCGTTGATGCCTGGTCATGGGGACGTGGCTCGCGCGTCGCGCCGAGCCGAAGTTCCAGACCGCCAGGTCAGCACAGCACGCGGGGGGCTTACGTGGTCTAGTCCGCATGCCTCCCGCGGGGCGGGATCATTGCCCTTTGATCCCTTCCAGGCTGGGGTTGTTGGGTGGCGGGGGAGCGGTCACCCTTCCACGCGGCGGCTCCAAAAAGGGCCCCAGGAAGCCGCCAGGATGGCGCAGGAGGCTCCCGAGGCACGAAGAGCGATGGGCCCCGACGGGCGCACGAGAGGTACTCAGAGGGCTCAAGCGAGGCCGGAAGCACTCACAGCTCCTGGTATTACGTTGACTTGACTTTACATGGTTTCTCGCCTCGCATGAGCTCAGGGAGCTCTGACGGCCCCACGACTGCTTGAGAGAGAGAGAGAGAGAGAGCCCCAGGAGGCTCCCAAGACGGCCCATCTTGGGGCCCAAAGGCAGCCCAGGATGACCCCGAGCTCAAAAGTTGGCCAAGAGAAGGCGGTGTGGGTGTCCGAAGGCAATGGTTTGGCCTTGTTAATCAACTCGTGGCTTGGGCCAGTATCGCTGCAGAGGGAGAGGATACTCCGCTGGACAGCCCGAGCCAACGGAGGTGGCAATCGAAACAGCGCTCCTCGGCGAGATCCAGCGCGTCCGCGGACTGCGTGGACTGGAATCGCAGCGTCTGCCTCGGCCTGCCGTCCGCCTGCAGGCGCGGGCGCGTGAGCGGAGCGAGACTTACAAGCAACTGCGAATGCATTCTCCGGGAGTGTGGGCGGGGTCTTCCATGTTTCTGGTTGACCCAAAATGGGGGTCCAGCTGAAAGGGGGTGGTGCAATAGATTTGCGGCAAGTGTGTTGCAAATGTAGTGCGCTCGAGAACTGTGTCGCATTGTATTGCAACTACTGCGTTGCACGCGAAAATCCAACAATATGCTTGCGCCCCAGACTGTGTTGCACGCTCCAAACCTATTGCAAGCCCACAAGACCAATGGCGCCAAATCTGTTGCACCACCCCTTTGTCGCTGGACCCCCTTTTGGGTCAACCCGATGGGCGTCTCAGAACGGTGTGGTGACACGCCGCGCGGTGGCCCTGAAATGCCAGAAGGCCTCCCCGCACGAGGTGTGCATTGAATTTCTGAGTTATATATAATTTCTTTTTTGAAGAGTTGGGCTTGCAAATGCACTCCCAGGCGACAATCGGCTCGAGTTTTCGAGCAAGACCGCCGCACGGTTTGTGGGGCCCTCGGAGGCCCCCGGACGCCCCCGAGAGACAGCATCGGAGAGCATGGCCCGAGCCCCAAAAGACCGTGCGGCGGCCCCGACTCTCCGCCGACTCGGCACACGGTGAGGCCCCTCGAGGGCCCCGAGCGCCGGACGTGCGCATCAG
>CAUYUJ010022498.1:0-80000 GCA_963575745.1 Prorocentrum cordatum
TCGGTGGAGCTCCCTATGGAGCCATGAAACGTGTGAGGGGTGTGCCGAAATGGGTGTGGGTGACGCATGCGGCCGCGGGCACTGGGGCCTTCGGTGGAGCTCCCTATGGAGCCACGAAACTTGTGAGGGGTGTGCCGAAATGGGTGTGGGTGACGCATGCGGCCGCGGGCACTGGGGCCTTCGGTGGAGCTCCCTATGGAGCCACGAAACGTGTGAGGGGTGTGCCGAAATGGGTGTGGGTGACGCATGCGGCCGCGGCCACTGTGGCCTTCGGTGGAGCTCCCTATGGAACCACGAAACGTGTGAGGGGTGTGCCGAAATGGGTGTGGGTGACGCATGCGGCCGCGGGCACTGGGGCCTTCGGTGGAGCTCCCTATGGAGCCGCGAAACGTGTGAGGGGTGTGCCGAATTGGGCGTTGATGATGATGATGATGATGATGGGAGGGGGGAGGAGGCAGCGGGAGGAAGGAAGGAAGGAAGGAAGGAAGGAGAACGCGGGGCACCGTCTCTTCAAAACGAGGACCCAACACCACAGGATGGTTGGTAAAAACTAGCAAGAAATAACAAAACAAAAAAACATTTTCTCCCCTGGAAGTATCGTCGCAGCACCTAGCATCGACTGAAGGCCTGTCGGCATTAAGGCCGGAACCTCTTGACTGATGGAATCAATCGCAGCCTTCCATCCCTGTGGCAAGCAGCAAACCCGTTAGAACTCTCGTCTTTCCGACCACTCCTCGGACAGACTGGTTTCTACCTGGAGCGCGAGGGATTCGATGTCCAAGTTGAGCGAGACGATTGCCCATGTTCCTGAGATTCTGGCCCAATCATTCCCTGTCCAGCAGCTGTGTCGACTATCATCTCGCCCCCTCCGGTCGTGAGAAAGACGCCCGGGGCCTGCGGGGCCCAGGACTTGTCGATCAAGTCGCGGAGTGTCTCCAGACAGGAGGACGCGAGGACCAGGCCGGACGAGTGGGAGCCGTCGTTCTGGAAGGCGAAAACGGTGGCCGGCGGTCCTGATGACGTCGCCGAGCCTTTGGGTACCTTTGGGTTTTTGCAATCTCTGGCCCAATGCCCCTTTTGCTGGCAGCGGTGGCATTTCGTCACATTCATGAGAGCTTGCGGAGACAGCCTCTCTTTGCGAGGCCACCTCTGCCCGTCCTGGCCACGATGATTATTCGGCGGGGCCGTGTGAAATAACTCCCTGTCGGCCTTCAATATTATCTTGAAATCTTTGTCTTCCTTCTATGTCTTGCGGCGTTCGGCAGAGAGCTCTGCCAAAATAGTGGGTACATCCAACTCGTTCAGGTCTGCCTGCTCGACGGTCACCAACATGGCACTCTCGAGCTCCGAGCCCAGGGAGGAGACACTGGAGACCCCGTCGTCGTCTGCAACGTCAGTCTCAGAGCTGATCTCCGGTGCGAAAGTCTTATTAGATGAAGTGTCGTTTCTAGTCATGTCCATCTCGCGGATGGCCTGCAACAGATCGGTGTATTCGCCGGAACTATTGCTGAGAATCTGAAGCATCTGCTTTCCGGCGTAGTCCAAGCCAACTCCTTCCTCGATGAAGAGGTGGCGCCAGCGGCTGCTCATATCCAAGCCTTGCGTCGCCCAGCGGTCGAAGACTTGGTCCATGCGTGCTGCGTAGAGGCTGAACGATTCGCCCTGGCGCCTGTGGAAGCCGCACAGACACTCTCGACCCGATCTCCTCATCTCATCGTCCTGTCGCTGTCCGCTGAGCACACCGAGGCGCTGTAGAAGTGCTTGGGGGGGCTCGAGAGGAGAGGAGGACGTGATCTGGGATATCCTCGAATTTATTCCTAAGCTCGAGGTCGAGCACCTTTGAAATTCTGTCGGCCCGTCGACTGGTGGATACTCCCGTCCTTGAGAGTCAACGTGTTCTGCTACGGCGCCATACGCGATAGTCACTCCACCCGAGCCACGGGTCTGGGTCTGACATGTCTGGTTTCTCCCACCAGTTGCTGGGCGAATTCTATGTGTCCTGGTACCACACATCATCGTACCAGGCTTTGTACTGCCTCAAATCCGCGGCCGAAGAGGGTTCCCATCACGAATTCGTACGGGTTCCCCAACCCGAACCTGTAGCACCCCACTGCGTGTGACCCTCTCGGCCGCCTCGACCTGAATCCCGACTCCACGGGTCGCCAATATGGTCCCAGGAACCGTTGTCTCTTCCGCTAAGAGTGCGGTCGAGACGCATATTAGGGTGCTTCTCTGGCGGGGGCTGCACCGGCAAGAGCTTCACGAAACTCACGATGCAATAGCTGTCTAATCTCTGTCATCTGGTCTGGGGAAAAGGCCGATGCTGCCTGCGAGGCCGCTGGGCCCTCTGCAGCATCTGCATGTTCTGGAATACCGTCTTTAGCTCGATCGCCACTGGCCGCCGGCATGGCGGCGGCAACTGGAGACGTCCGGGGAGAACCGCACGCTCCGCTACAACTGACGCGTCAAAGACGGTCAGTGGCGAAAACGAGGGACGATGTTTTCATGACACATAATGCCAGAAGGTGTCTGAGATCAAACAGCAATGGAAGCACAGAAACATAAAGGGACAAACTGACATCTGATGTCTGAGATCACGTGCTAAGCACGTTACAAAAGAATGGTTCAACTCAACCGGCTAAAAGTTCTACAGAGATGCGAGGCGGTGGCCCTGCGCCAGTGGCTGGCCGACCCAGGGCGGCCGCCGGGCGCACCGAGGATCGGCTGGGCCGCTGGCCAGCCTGGCGCCGCTGGCACGGCTGCGCTGCCGCCCGTGGGCGCCGCTGGCCCAGCAGCGAGGCGGACGAGACTGGGCCCGTCCCGCGGTCCTCATCGCCGCCACCGCCGAACGCCTCGCCCCCGCTCAGCGGCGAGGAGGGCTAGGCGGTGGCACCCGCCGCTGCGGTGCGGCCCACCGGCGGCCGAGGCGCGGCGGCGGCGCAGCGCGGCCCACCCGAGGCCGTGGCACACGCGGCGGAACGGCGAGGAGCCGTTCGGCCTCTTCATCGCCCTCGTCTGAAGGTTTGCGGGGCGCGGCTCGCCTGACGGGCTATGTGTCCACGCTCCTGATCCCTCGATGTCCTCCCCCTCGCTCCTCCTCAAAGCGGAGGCCGTGGCGGGCCGCGGGCCGGGCGGGAGAAGAAACTGTTTGAAACCCGTGCACGAGCAGGCCACAACGCATGGCGGGCTCTCGATCCTCGATCGATCCTCGATCCTCGATCCTCGAGAATTTGAGAAGAAAAAACGTGGGCGAGCAGGCCACAATGCGCGGCGGGTTCTGGGAACCCTGAACCATGTTAATTCCGCCGCCCTTCCACCGAATAAGAGATGGCAAATTCTTCGATTCTCAGAAGCGCGGCCCTTTCTGGAACGACCAACTTGCACATGTAGACCATCCGCGATCGGCGAACGCATCCATATCCGCGCTCTCGCGGTCTGGATTCTGGCGCGAGATCCCGCGGAAACGCGGACACACGGCTACATCACGCGCGGGGCATCCGCGAAAGGACGCCAAAAGTCCGTGGGGTCGCGGCCCAGGTGCCAGCCCACGAGACCTCGGATACGGAGATGTCTTTCGCCCACGAATGTGCACATGTACGCCATCCGCGATCACACTTGCACGAGTGACAACGTTGAAACGCAGGCGGGCGGAAGCTGACCTAGACTTGACTCGAAGCGGTGTCTGCGGGGGTGGCCCTCATTAGCGGGGCAAACAAACCTACCTCGCTTTTGACCACCCTTGCTTCCCAGAGATACCAAGCGATGCCAAGCTACGGCCTGTACTGGTCAGGCCGCTTGACGAGGCGCGTGGTATGACTTGGTTTTGCCTGGAAGCGAAAGCAGGGTAGGTAAGTCACGCTCTGAATCCTACCGCGGGTATCACAGTCACTGGGGAGAGGAACGACAAAGAACATCGCTGCAACGCGTCACAGAACTCACCCTCGCCTTGCACATAATTCGGAATCAGTTGAAGTCCGACTTTGCCGTTGCACCCAACATGTGTTCGATCCAATATCTGCGGTGGGATAACCTCGCGTCCTTGCCTTTCGCCAAGACCGCCCACTTGAGCTCACCATCGTCCGCCACGTCCGCCCACGGCAGCCCGCGTGTGCACCTTGCGGAAGCTGACGGCGACCATGCGCAGAAGTTGCTGTCCTCTCAACGAAGTCGGATGATATACCGGACGCGCGGGTCGGGAACGGCGGGTGGACCCTAACGGGCGGGTCGAGCGGGCGGACCCCGGCGGCCGGGCCGGGCGCGTCGGAGGGGCGGACCCTCACGGGCGGAGCTCGGCGAGACACGAAAGCGCGGGGCCCGATCGACCAGGATCACGACCCGCACGGGCGGGATGGGTCGGGCAGGTGGGCCCTCACGGGCGGGCCTGGCGGGGGGACCTACACATCTGGTCTCAATGTGTTTTCGACACGCGGCGCCCCGACCTCTCGACCACTTCCCCTGGACCGGTTCTTCATCGCGGGCCGTTTGACGTCTCGACGCCGGTTTGATGTCCACGAGAGGCCGAAAACTGCGAAGAACCTCCGTCTCCACCATTCTCGAGATACCAGCTGCCTGGGGGCCCTGTGGCGGGCCAGGCCCGGGGAGACCGCGCGCCGCGTCGGGGACCGGCCGGCACCCTCTGGGGCCGCCACGCCCTCCTCGAGCTGCTCCTCGCGGGGGCGGGGGGGCCCGAAGAGGCAAGGACCGTTGAAAGAAACGACCGTGCAACCAACCAAGGTTGAAGAACCACTTCCAATGACCCCCCCGCCCCACGGCCTGAACGTTGTCGGGGACGCACTGGCCCCGGTCAGAGCAACCCTGGGCCAATCGGACTTTGCAAGATCCTGCAAGGTGCTGCGGAATACTGCGGGATCCTGCGCCCTAGCCCAGGTCTCAACAACACTGACTCTGCAGGATTCTGCAAGATCCGGGGCCCTGGCTGACCCCCACTTGGGTTGACCCCCGTCACTTGAGCCCCGATATTGAACCAGCGTAGCATTCCCGGAGAAGCGAGGTCCAACAAATCTTCAGCACGACACCTCGGACACAAAACTTGCCGATGGTAAGGCGAGGGGGCTTGGAGGAGGGAATGTGGTTCTTCCTTGTTCGGTCGTTGTTGATGCAAAGTGTTTTCTTCAACCAGAGAGAGGGGAACCGAGGAAGGGGTGCGGAAGACACGGTGAAGACTCGACCAGGCGAAACTCTGCCAGGCAGAGCTCGGCCACCTGAACTCGGCAAGTCTGCACTCGGCCTGGGTCGAACTCAGCTTGCCCTAGAAAGGTCCCTGCGGCCTATCCTGGAGACCTCCTGGGGCCTCTGGAAGCAGCTTGGAAGCCCTCAGGCTGGCGCAACAGGCCAAAGTTGACAAATCCCATGAAGTGGTTAGAAGCATGTGTGCACCTTCGCACTTTCTGTCTTGAGAGCCTCCACGACGGCCCAAGAAGCCTCCAATCTCTCCCAAGCACGACTCAAGAGCCCCCAAGAGGGGCCAAAGAGGCCCTCGCTAAGGCCCCAAGAGGAGACAATCCTGGCAACTCAAACTAACAGTTGTAGCCCTCCACCAATGGATGTCCCCGAGAGCCCGACAGAGACCCCAGAGAGATGTCGGCGTCGGTGTCGACTCCGACGCAGACGACGCCGAAGACGACGAGGACGACGACGACGATGACGTCGACTACGGCGCCAACGATAGAAGACGACTCTTGGCCAGCATGGACCCCGCCCAATAAATCATTGCACCCTGTGGATGTGAGTGCACAGTGTGGCCCTTCTAATGGTGTAGGCTACGGGGTGCAATCGATGCGTTATAAGCTATGTGCTACGAAAGCCATGCGGTGGAAGCTATGACGCGTAGGCTATGTGGTGAACGCGACATTGTGTAGGCTATGCGGTGCAATGTACGGCCTCAAGGCGAGGAGGATTAAGATATGCGGTATCAGCTATACGGCGACATGTAGGGTGTGCAAGCTATGTGTAAGATGTGTGCTGTAGATATGGGGTGTAAGCTGTGTGGTGCAAACAATCTAGGGTAAGCAGAATGCGGAAAAAACTACGAGGTGCAAGATACGTGTTGCAACCGATTTAGTGCACGCTGTGCGGTGCAAGCTGTGTGGTACAAGCTAGGTGGTGTGGTAAAACTGTATGGCACAAGTTATGTTCTGCACGCTACGTGCTGCAACCTACGTGGTGCAAGCAATGCGCTGCGAGCTATGATGCGCAAGCTATGCTATGCGGCCACCCAGCGCACGAGGCGCCCATGAGGTCTCAAGGGCGGCCAACAAGCAGGCACCAGGCAAAAACCCAGCGCACCCACAGCGCACGTGATGCCCACGCGGCGCCCACGGGCGGCCACCAACCGGGCACCAGGCGACAACTCGGCGTACACACACACACACACACACCCAGCGCACGAGGCGCCCACGAGGCGCCCAGGGGCGGCCAACCAGCGGGCACGGGGCAGCGAAACCTCGGCACGCCCACCCAGCGCACGAGGCGCCCGCAAAGGGCCCACGGGCGGGCGCCAAGTGAAACCTTGGTACACCCACCAAGCTCAAGGGGCGCCCTCGAGGCGCCAACTCGGCGCCCGCGAAGCGGCCACCAACAAGACACCAGGCCAAACCTCGGCACACCAACCTGACTACTTACGAAACGCGTCACAAACCCTCGTGCAAGCACTGCTTGGGAAACTGTTTCCCAGCGTGGACCTCAAGCAGTAAGTCATTGCACGGTCGATGTGTAAGGTATCTGGGATAAGCAATGAGGTGTAGGCTACGCGGTGCAATATATGCAGTGTAAGCCATTCGGTGCACACCATGTGGTGTAACATATGTGGTGTAACATTTGTGGTGGAACATATGTAGTGAAATATGTCTTATGTGATATATGTATAGACACATGTGCGGCACACGATACGTTGATGAAGCTGTGTAGGCTGCGCGGTGCAATGTATGAGGTGCAGCCTGTGTGGTGAATGTATGGTGTACGCAATGCGGTGCAAGTTATGCGGCGTATGGTGCAAACCATGTTGCAACAACTATGTAGTGCAATCAATGTGGCGGTCCAGCGCGCGCAGCGCCCACGAGGCGCCAACGGGCGGCCACCAGCCGAACACCACGAGAAACCGCCGCACGCCCACCCAGCGCACGAGATGCGCACGAGGCACCCTCGAGATGCGCACGAGGCGAAACCTCGGCACACCCACCCAGTGCACGAGGCGCCCATGAGGCGCCCGCGAGGCGCACACGGGCGGACACCAGACGCAACCACACCCACCAAGCGCACGAGACGCCCACGAGACGCACGCTTGCGGGCACCAGGCGAAACCTCGGCAGACCCTGCTAGCGCACGAAGCGCCAACGAGGCGGCCACCGGGCGAAACCTCGGCGCACCCACCCAGCACGCGGCGCCCAAGAGGCGCCCACGGACGCCCACCAACCCTGCACCAGCCGAACACCTAGCACAACCAACCAATCACCTTAAATATCCAACGTAAGAACACTTCGAAGATGCTCAAACATTAAGTTTCAAATTTCCGCGCGGATATCTTGCATTGGCGATGGGCCCCCTTCCCTGGCGCGCAGAGCGCGCCAAAATCAGTTATGGAGGTGCTGCCAAGGGGGTCCAGCGCAGATCCAGGACATCCGTGCGGACCTTCGAAAGATCATGTTTATGCCGCTTGTCGTCGCCGACACGAGGATGACAGCGACCACATCGACGCCGAGGCCGAGGACGACGCCGACGACAGCGGCGACAAGGAGACCGCCAAGCTCAGGGATCTCAAAACGGGGCGGTGACAGACCGTACGATAACTAATTACAAATCCCGAGAGACCTCACCGCACGGTACGTCACTGTACGACTTTGGGACCTCGGAGGCCAGGGTTGCGCGAGACGACCTCGGAGAAAGACCCAAGCCTTGCAGGCAACGTTAGGGGCGGACCAGCTCAAGGGGCAAAACCTCGACGTGGAATCGGCGATACATCGCCGATAGGTCGGCGAGAAGCCCCTGGGCCCCTACATATATGGGCGCTTCGGGGTCGATGCACCTCCCCCTGAGCCAATCCCCCTACCGTAACGTTGCCCCTGGTTTCTTGGTCGACACGGGGACGACAACGACAACAACGAGGCCAAGATCGACGCGGACGGCGACAGTCAGTTGATGGCCGGCTGCTGCGCCTTCTGGAGGCGCGGGCGTGATCGCTCGGCGGCCATCGGTGGGCGCCGGAAGCATTCGGCGGCCCTCGGCGGCCTTCGGCGGCTTTCGCGCGGGGCAGCCGCAAGCGCCGCGGCTGTCCTCTGCCGGGAGGCCCACCGCGGTCCTCCAGCACCACGCCACGGGCTCGGGGTCGTCGCGCCTTGTGACGCCCACAAACGCCAGAAGGCGCGGCGGGCGCCACAGGCGGAGGACGACGAGGCCGGGGCCGACGGCGGCAGAGGCTGGCGGAGGCGGCGGCGGCGGCGTTGGCGGCGACGACGACGGCGACGACGACGACGAAGGCGGCGGCGGCAGCGGCGGCGGCGGCAGCGGCAGACGACGACGACGACGACGAAGACGACGACGGCTGCAACGAAGACAGCGGCAGCGGCCACGACGACGACGGCGAGGACAAGAACGAGGAAGAGGACAATAACGACGATGACGGAGACGATGACGACGACGACGGCGGCGGCGGCGGCGGCGGTGGTGGTAGCGGCGCTGACCGCGCCGACGACGGCGAAGACCATGCCCACCGCCGCCAGACAGAATTGGGGACCGGGTCTCCGCGCCTGCTGGCAACGGTCCTCCTCTCCCCCGTCTGCCTGGAGATAAGTTGTTGTCCAACCATCCTGAGTTGGGTCCTCGTTTTGAAGAGCCTGCGCCCCGCTTCGCTCACTCCTTCCTCCTTCCCCTCCTCTCCCCTTCCATTCCAGCCTCTGCTCTGCCCTGCCCTGCATATGTCCATGTCGGCACGCCTCTTGTATGTATGTTTCGTGGCCCTGCAAAGAACTTCTCTGAGGGCCCCAACGGCAAGGCACGCATGGCGGACCCGCACCCGACTCGGCACACCCGTCACACGTTTCGTGACTCCTGTTTCCTCTTCGATCGTGCCCCCTTTTGCGGTCATGTCTTCCCTACCTGCCGCGCGTAGCTGGCGCAGCCCCTGAAACAGGCGAAGGAAGGGAGGAGTGAAGAGAGGAGGGGGAGGGAGAAGGATGGAACACGAGCGAAATTTGCACGATCAGGGTTTGGAGCAATGGCACAGGCGATACAACCAACCCAGCGTCTTGGGCGGGCGGACCCTAACGGGCAGGTCGGAGGGGCGGGCCCACGGCCAGGTCGAGCGGGCAGGCCGCTAAAGCGCCAACCCATCATGAAGGAAGATTCGAGCGATAGCGAGATTCCAAAGTAAACCGTAGGGGGAAATCCAAAGCGAGAGCGTACTTCCGCAATCTAGGGGGTACGGCGCCGCAATACATCTGATACGAAAAACCATGCGAAAGCGCGATTATGGAAATGTTAAGGAAGTCCCGCGCGAGAGCGCGAATTCGAAGTAAGTTGTAAGGACATATCAGGCGGGAAGCGCTCTTGTTGCAAACCTGGGGCCATGGGCGCAATTTGGTGACCACGGACTTTCCTGGAAAGGCAAAAACAGGGTGAGAGTCCCGAGAGTAGCACATTAACTGGAAACTGCAATGGTCACAAGGGGGATCGATCGTATTTGTTCTTGGGAACTGAGAATTGAATCACAACAACACGAACGAAAACAACGACAACCACAACACACAACACCAACAACCATTTTCAGACTCTTCGCTCTGACGTGCTTGCGCGCTTTTCGCCACGTATATCCCAAACGCTCGGTATCCGCCCTCCTCGTCTTCTGTCGTGCGCCCCTGGGGGGAGATCTTACCTGCCGCGCGTATGTGGTGCGGCCCCTGCAACAAGGGGAAGACGGGACGGACGGACGGGGGAGGGAGAAGGATGGAACACGATAATAGCACGGGAGGGGGCTAGGAGCAGCAAGCACGTGGCAGAACCAACGGGGCCCATCCAACGGGTAGACCCGAACGGGCGGGTCGGGAAGGCGGGCCCAAACGGCCAGGTCGAGCAGGCGGGTTGCTGAAGCGTGCGGAAGCGATAGCGCGATTCCAAAGTAAACCGTGGGGAAGTCCAATGCGAGAGCGTGATTCCTGAGAGTAGACGGTGCTGCGCTTGAACAAACTGCGATGAATGAAGTCCCACGCGAGAACGCGATGTTGGACAACAGTGAGGAGGTATCAGCCGGGAGCCGTTGTTGTTGTTGTACCTCGGGGGGCAGGGGCCCAGTCTAATGACGACGCCTCGCTTCGCCGGATTAAGAACAGGGCGCGAGCCCAGAGGGGCGCACTCCAATTGACAATTCGCTGGCCCAACGGGCCAGAGGCGTGCTAACATCTCCGTCAACTTGTTAACAATATTTCTAGTTCGCGCGCGCGGGGCGGCCCCTGGGGGTCCCCCGGCGAAAAGTATCCCGACCGCAGCCCGACCAGGTCTACTCAGAGATGGTTTTGAGGGCCTTTGTTCGACACCCCTCACGAGGATCGTGGCCTCCGAGGGGGGTGCACTCGACTACCCCGCCCCAAGAGGCCCCCAAGAGCCCCCCAAAAGGCCCAAGGGGGCCCCAAGACGCCGCCAAGGAGCCCCAAGAGACCCCCAAGAGGCCCCCAAGAGGCCCCTAGGAAGCCCCTAGGAGGCCCCAAAGAGGCCCCCAAGAGGCTTCAAAGAGGCCCCATAGAGCGCTCGAGGGCCGGCGGAATGAGCGAACATTAAAACAACTCAACAACACAAGCAGCAGCAGCAGCAGCAGCAACAACAACATTAACAACAACAGTAACAACAACGACGACAACAACAACTGCCAGTCTACCCCACCGTTTAATGATTCTGTCCCCATGGCCCCATCATGATCACTGTCCCCATGACGGGGGGACTTCTCTTCTGCGCTAGGAGCCCGACAATCCCGTGCCCAAATCTCCCGTCCAAGGCGGTTTCGCCAACACCTCGTCCGAATAATTTCAACACTTGCGGCTCGGATTGCACAGCGCCGTCGCACAAACGCTGACCATGCCATGCTTGTCGGAAAAGGAAGGGGGCGAGGAGGGGGAGGAAGAGGAAGAGGACGAACAGGAGGAGAAGGGGGCGGGAGGAGGCAAGATGACGGAGGAGGAGGAAGAGAACCGAGGACGAAAACGAGGAGGAAGGGAAGGGGGGAGGGAGGAGGGGGGGGACGACAAGGATGAGGAGGAGGTTGACGGGGAGGGAAGACAATCTAACGAGCAGGGGGGCCCAAGAGGCGTCTTTCCTGGCCCCCGCGTCGCGTTGCGCCAGCTTCGGGGCCCCGAAAGGTCCACGAAGGCCGACTTGGCTGGCCATAGCAGGGGGGGTATGTCGCCCGACCCTTGGCGGTGGTCGCCACCATCAGCACCGCCGCATCATCACCATCATCATCACCGTCATCATCATCACCATCATCATCATCGTCACCGTCAGCATCGTCATCATCGTCTCCATTAAAAAGTATCACATGTATCCCATACCCACCATCATCAACATTGCATCATCATCACCTTCATCATTGATATTCATCGTCATCGCCACCATCACCATGATCAGATCGTCACCATCACCATCACCACCTCCATCACCACCATACCATCACCATCGTCCCCATCATCGCCATCATCACCATCCATGATTATCCAAACCACCGTGGGCATCATATATGACTATGTAAGAGAAGATCATTCCCATTGTTGTCGTCTACATCATCCCAAACGCCGTCTACATCATCATTGTCGGCAGACGCACCATGACTAAAACAACACCGCCCCCCGCCTGCTTGAGACTTCTTTGCAATTTACGTAGGGTTCGCGCCCTTCCTTGGGACTTACTTCATCGCAGTGTATTGAGACACCGCGCGCTCGACGTTCAAGGTTCGCGCTTTCGCCGAAGACGTCCTCGCAATTTACTAAAAAATCGCCGTCTCGCCGAAGATTTCGATGTTCCAGCGCGCGCACGCGGACACACACACACACACACACACAACAAAAAATGGCAACGAACAAAACACAGAACATACAAGCTTGCAGCACAACATCAACACACGCGCGCTTCTGCATGAGTGTTAGGCATTACCGGCATGAGTGTTAGTTATTTGTGTGTTGTTTGTGTTGTTATTGTGTTGTTGGTTTGAATGCGTGGTTGTTGAATGCCGCTGGATGTTTGTTGGTTTGCTCTGTGTGTGTGGTGCGTACTGTGCGTTGTTGTGTGATAGGTTGCATGTTTAGTGATGTGGTTCGTTGTGTTGGTTTTGTGTGTGCCTGCGATTTGCATTGTGTTTGGTGTTGTTGGTGTGTCTCGTTGTTTATGTTCGATGTGGATGGCGATGATATGTTTTTGGCCCACTCCCAGCCACACGAATCAAACGCTGGTGCTATGCCGGCTCGCGCCAAATGCGCGCTGAAAACACTCACAACCAAATTCAATCGGCCACGCTAGTGCACTGCAAATCATGCCATTCAGGTCGCTTCTTGAACCCATTCCAGCACGTCACGCAGCACACGTCGAGGAGTGCCCCTTTGTACACGCGCTGCACGAGCTTGTCCTCCTCGGTGCCAATGCAAATATGATCTGGTTCCTGGTCCTCCAACGAGTCTGAGTCTGGAACCATATGCGTGCACTTCGGATGCCCGAGCAGCTGGCACCTGAGCGACGTCTTACCTTCATGACTCGTAACATTGTTCCAGCACTCTTGACAGTAGATGTCCCCGAGTTTCCCAGAGGGGAAGACGTGCCGCACAATCCGAGACTGCTTGTTGCCGCTGCACTGGACCTCGTCCTCGCACAGCTGATAGTACAAGCACTTGAGGTGTCCAGGTGTCTGTCCAGATGTTCGCACCTCCCTCTTCGTACCTCCATCTGCCATGTTCGCACCTCCATCGGCCGTCTCCATCTTTTTCTGTCGACGCAGCGCAGCCCTGAGCGCTTCCCAAGGTTTCTGCCTTGCCGGCCGCGGTGGCTCCTTCGCCAACGCAGCGATGGCCACGGCTTTGGAAGGATACTTAGGCGGCAGGAACTTGGGCTGACAGACCTTCGGCATAGGCATCGGACGATGCGGCAGCACGGCAGGGCAGGCGTCTGCCGCGGCCCGCTCGCGCGAACGCGAACGCGAGCCCGCGCGCGCGCTGGCGCCGACCGTATCAGAGGCTTGCGCGGGGCATGGCCTCGACGTCCACTTGGCACGAGGAGCGAGCGGCTCCGGCGCCACCGCGTCTGCCGCCGATGCACCGCCTGCGAAGTTATCGATCACATCCGCCTCCTCCGCCGCTGCTGGGACTGCCGCGGCCGCTTCCGCCTTCGGCGGCGGCGGCGGCGGCATCGCACGAACTATAGCCGGCCTGAGGAGCCTGGGAGCCACCATGGCGGACGGCGGCCGCGGCGCACGCCCGCGCCAGTGACGTCACGCAAACACTCGACAAGAAAGGCTAATACGGGGCCCATGCATGCCAGGCTCGCGTGATCACCCCTGAGAGCCCCCGAGCACCCTAGACCCAAGACGGGTGGATATCCCGCGATAGGCCCCGATGGGGCCCAAAATGACAAGATCGAATTGCATGATAGTTCGAACATGTTCCCTCCAGGTTCTAGATGTGTGATAATGGTGGTGGTCGTGATGTTGTCGAGGAGGGTGGTGATGATGACGATGAAGAGGTCGTTGATGATGGTGTTGATGACGATAACCATGGTGATCATGATGATGGCCATGGTGATGATGATGATGATGGTAACGACGACGAAGCTCTAATAATCGTTATCATCGGTCTCGTCGTTTTCCTCATCCGCGCGCTGCTACCCCTGGAGGAGGAAATGATGATGAGGAGGAGGAGGATAATGATGATGATGAGGGGGAGGACCAGGAGAGAAAGGGGATGCTTTTTTTCATTTGCACCTATACCCCGCAAGGCGCACAAAACTCATCCTCAGTGCTGGCAGGCACCAACGCTTGTGTTCGCAATCTGCACAAACTTTTTGCACAGCTGCGTCGGCGTGAACAGTGAGCGATCGCCGCTTACATCGTCGGCCTGAGATTCAACCACAACGCCGATCGCCGACAAATTTTTAGCAGCTGTAGCTCGCTGCCCGTAAACTAACCATTGAGCTCTGTCAAGCTCAGCCCAATGGGATATGGGCAAGGCCATGGCCTGCCTCATGGCCGAACATTTCTCCGCGTGCTCCGCCTGAAAGCGCTGAGACAGCCAGACGTAGCGAGGTTTCCTGGCAGTGCCCCCCACGGACACGCATCCTCGGAATCGGAGGGCGGCGCCTTCCCCATGCACAAAAAACCGCTCTGTACAGACGGTGCCACCTTTCAAAAACAAAGCCCAATTCATAGGATCTGGCATTCCCCCTGGGTTAGAACTCACTATAACATCAGCCAACAGTGCACTATGCACCAAAGTGAGCTGCAACGAAGCGCACTTATCTGATGCTGACTGCGAACACCTCTCTGCGCCTGTCGCGTGCAGGTAAGCGGACATCCCTGCCCCAATTTGCAAATCCAGCTTTGCCGTTGCAGCCCGTTTTCGTTCAGCTGCCCGCAAGCGGCCGTCTCTAAGCGATATCTTGTGTTCCCGAACGCTTGCTTCAAGAGGTATATCGCCTGCCATCGTCTCTGCATCTAGGACAACATTGTCCCGAATGCCGGCTATGCGATTGTCCGTTCGCTTATCCTCATTGAATCGGAGCTCAGATGTCATAGCGGCGTCCCAGATTGGGGCAGCAGATAATGTGGCATCTCGCTGCATGTCCCCCAAAGTCGGCATAGACTCATCATCGACTAGTCGGCGTGCCTTCGAGACTGAGTCCCGACGCTCCCGGGCCAGGCCCGCTAGAGATCTCTTGTTCGAGGTTCTCGTCTGGCCTGCGTTACCGTTCACTTTGGTGAAATCCGTTGTGCGTGGCGACCCATAGAAATGAGCCCACGCAGTTGCAGCGAGGTCGCAGACAATATCGATCGATTTGGCATCCAGGTCGTTGACGAGCTTCATCTCGTCGTTCTCGACGGACTCGTTCAGGCTACCGCGTCTTCTATCCAACAACCATTCTTGCATGTTGTGCACGTGCTCCACTCCAGATGTAGTCATGCCGCTCCATGTCCCAAGTCGCAGCACCACCTCTCTGAGCTCACGGTGTCTGCCACCACAGTTTAGAAGAATATCGCGCCACACGTCGAACGTGGTTCCGCAGTCAGGCACACTCAGCTTTGTCACGGCAACTGGTAGGAGGGCGTCGTACTGGCACTTCACGTGATACGCGGGCAAGTTGAGCAGCTTAGCCAAACGAGGGAGGCATGCATCTCGGTCGATTCCTGTAATACTGCAAATGCGGTCTGGATTGAAAATCGCAAACGATTGTAAAACGCTCCACGCAGGAAGTTCGGCGTGAATGACAGAGATAGCCAAAGAAACCCAAGCGTGAACGTGTCGATAAGCATCGGCCACCGCAGCTTGCGGCAAAGCTCCGGCCCACCCTATCTGGTGAGGGATGCCGCTGATGTGAAATACTTTTGGCTTAGCAAGCTTGTCGTATAGCATCTTAGACCACGTTTTCGGCAATGAGAAGGCTTGCCGTTGCATAAACAGAACATGTACTCTACGTGCCCACTTAGCGAGGGCATAGTTCAGGTCAGCAGCGTCCCACGCCTCCGAATCCAGAAACCTGATGAACTCGATTGATATCTCACCGGCCTCCGCCATGAGCCCAATGAGCAGTGCTTGTGATATCCCATTTGGCCCAGACATGAACTCGATGAAAGCGTTGAAGTCCTTGGCCAACTCGGCCCCGTGCCGCAGGATGCTCACCTTCTTAGCGAGCGAACATACCTCATCGAAAAACACAATGAAGCGAATCAGGGGCCGCAGGGCAGAGTCAAAGCGATGCTTGGCGTTCGACATGTTCCTCACGTGGGCGAGCTCGACATTCTCTGGATTCTGCCAATCGATTGCTGGAACAATCTCTGAATCGCGTCACTGTTTTTAAGCCGCTGGATTACCGATGAATGGTCCATGATGATGGTGTCAACGATGGTCTTGATCGCTTTGATTGCGTCCCATGGCCGCTCCAAGATCCTCGCGGGCAGAATTGGGGACACATTATTTAGAAAACCTTGCCATGGCACCACTCCAACCAAAAATAAACACCCAAGCCCCAACACAAAATCCTTAGGTCCAACGGGGCCCCTCAGGTTTCAACGGGGCTAAGGGGAAGGTCAAACAAATATCGGGCAGGGCGAGTTTCGGACGGTTCGGGCGGTCCTCCTTCCCGCGTGCGCGACGTCCTTCATCAGAAGCTTTGTGCGGGGCAGTAGCGAGTCAGGCTTGTCGTGGAACGCATTCGTCACCATGTCTCCACACGCCTGGGTAGTAGGATCAGCGTCTGCATCGAAAACTTCATGTATGTACCTGATGTGCTCGAACAAGTCTCGATCGAAACGCGACTGAGGTCCGCCTTTGGCAAATAAGGAGCCCCGTGGCCAGCTGTGCAGAAATTTGTCATAGTTTGTTGCAGTGCCTCTCCATATGCGCTCGCAGCATCGGGTTGATGGGCCTTGATCTTCGCAAAGTCCGAATGACCAAACACACCTCGACGAACGCAGAGATTGTCAATTCTACCAGCGGAGAACTTTACAGTGAACCTGTGCTTTCTCGAATCAGCATGAAATACAAGAGAACTCGATTTGCGAATGTGTTCGCGATCTATTGTCCTGAGCCCCTCTGCTAGACAGAACTGCATTTTCATGATGTTCTTGCTGTGGCCAATGCCCCTGATGGCTTTGAGAGGGCCTCCCTGCGCTCGTTTTTGCAGCACTTGCAGAAACTCAGACTTGGTCGGCGCTGCGCGCTCGCGCCTCAGCTCGTCTGCAATCCCAACGCAATGGGGGCACTTGAGCAAAGCAGCCACGTTATCCTTCTGTGCCTGTGACTGAGCGTGCGCCCCAAAGCGCTCCACTCTGTACCGGGCAACGGCTTTCCCAAATTCGTCTTGAGAGTCTCTCAGGTGGCACGCTTTGCAACCAACGCCGCCTTCCTTGAAAAACAGCCAAGACCCCAGCTTCGGCTGCTCGGAGCATAAGAGAAATTTCTTCTGCCATCTCGTTTTGGTGAGCGTGCTCGGAGGTTTAAACCGCTGAGGCTTCACCATCGTATAGCCAAAACGGCTACGCTTGGGCAGCAGCAGCAGCAGAAACGAGCAGGAGCACGAGCAGTGAGGCCACGTTATCATTCCCCAGGCAGCGCTTGCACTTAATGCCTGTTGTATCACCACAATTCTGAACTATGTGCTGCAGCCGCTGCGCGACTAAACTGTTTGAGGCCCATGCGTCGACAATGATCTTGCCATAAGTGCGTAGAAGACGCGTCTTGGGCACACGGGGGGGGCACTGGTTATCGCACGATGTCTAGTTGGTTTCACGAGGCATGTACGAAGCGCGCATCGCGTCGCGCGGGGACCTCGACCCCCACTGCGCCGACGTCGAGGAAGGGGATGGAGAGCGGGGAGGGAGGTGGCGAGGAGGAGGACGAGGAGGTGGAAATAGGAGCGGGCACAGGGACATGATTCACAAGGCGAGGGCGCAAGGAAGGAGAAGAAGGAGGGGAGCGGGACGGCGACGGCGACGGATGAGGAGGAGGGGGGGAAGGAATGCAAAACTACGACGACTACGAAGACGACGATGACGACGCCCCCTGGCGGCGCGCGGCGCGGGGTGGCACGCCGCGGCGCAGTCTGCGCAGTGAAGGCGAGGTCGAAATAAGGCGGGCGGCGGTCGCGGGCCGCCGGCCGCCGGCCGCCTCCTCATCCGACCCCTCCGTTCTCCCAATATTTCGCTGTCCCTCGCGTCGTCGTTATCGTCGTCGTTATCGTCGTGGCGTCGTTATCGTCGTGCAGGGCGGTCAAGGGGAAATAGCGGAGGATGATGCGAGGAATGACGATGTGTTTTTCATTCGTTGAGGCATCGGTGTTGCAAAAGCAACGCGGTCGTGCTGATAATGCTGAGTTGGGCAGGCGTCAGCCCGCAAGGTGAGCTCCTACAGCAAAGAAAAGCTTACTGACCGTGCCTGTCACTGTCGCGCAGGTCAGCTATGCTAAGCCAACTAAGCAGTAGGCTCGACATCGCCACAATCCTCCCAGCCTGGGTCGCAGGCATCGGCGTCACCCTCCTCCGGCGATGGCCATTGACGATCAGCCACCTTATCATCGAAGCACCTCCAGGGCTTCGCAGTTGGATTGAGCACGACGTAGTACCACGGGTTGGGCCATAAGACCTGATTGTGAACGATAGGATCCCTCTTCGCGTAGCCCTTGGAGTTCTTGAACAGGCGAAGGTCGTTCACAGCGCCTTTCGGGTGGCCCAGGGTTGACACCGAGCACCTCTTGACGATCAGCGTTGTAGTGCACAGGTCCTCCTCCCCAGGATCCTTAACGCCAAAGGCTGGGTTGGGCACGAATATCGTGTCCCACTGAAGCAGATCCTGGATGTACATCTGGTACTTCAGGTACGGCTCGACGTCAACTCCAGCGACTTCTGAAATCGGGGACAGCGGCGAGTTGCCCACGGACATGAACTCCGTGGTGGAGATGTACAGGCGAGTCCCCTTGTGGACCACGTACTCGCCCCAGAGAAGGGACACGCAGCTGGGCTCGCCCGGCGGGTCGTAATTCTCCACCGTGTCGTTCGACGCGGCCCCGTCGCGAATTGGGTAGACGAAGAGCGTGGCATTCATGTAACTCGAAATGTCATCCTTGATGGCCTGCACGACCTTGCCAACCTCGACCCCATCTGGGTAGTTCGGGTTCGTTCCCCGAGGGGCGCTGATGCGGATCCAAGTCGTCTTAGATGCACAATAGCACGTCACTTTGTCAACAAATGAGATGTTGGATCCTGAAATGAGAGTCGTCATAAGTCGTTGATCCAGTATCCAGACGACTCTCGCAGCTCGGTTGTCTGAGCCAGTATTGCTGCGATGTGTCTGTTGCTGCTCGTTTGTTCGTTTGTACGTCTGTCGGCTGTTGTATGTTGCCCGTTCAACGCACTGTATGGTGTCCACGCCGGCAAGAACTGTTCGGGGTCCACTCGCATTACTCTTTGGGGGGCCTGCTCGTAGGAATCCACTGTTTGGGGTCCATCATGTATCCCGCCAGCCTTTTGGGCACAGGTGGTCTGGCGAGGTCCTTCTTTCCTCTCCCAGAACGTATTCACTCTCCCCCGCCCCTCCCCGAGGTGTTCGGGGGCGTTCGCCACGCGGGGCTAGAGCGTCTACGATGGCCCAAGATGGCTCCGAGAGAGGGCCCAAGATGGCATGCAAGATGGCCCAGGATGGCCTACGAGTGCTCAAGACGGCTTCCAACATAGGCCAAGAGGCCCCAAGACACAACATTAACTCGCGCGTCGGTTGCTGGTTGTTGTTGAGTCGTGGTTTGTTGCGCCCCCGGGGCTTGAAAGGTAGGGGGCGCGAGGCTGTCGATGATGATGGTGGTGATATTGACGATGGTGATGATGAGGATGGAAATGATGATGACGATGAGGATGAGATGGTTCTGGCGGTGTCATATTATCTCCCGGCACCTGGTTCGCTGCGCCGCTCAGCGGCAGAGAATTTCAAACTGTACGTCACACGCTGCATGCAACATGAAAGATTAACCAAGGCAATCAAATAATGCGTTGCTGCGGGCATGCGCGTCTGGCACCCTCTCGCCGTCCAAGAGTGCACTACGTACTGCGCTATCTGGTGTAGCTGTTCCCCGTCTCGATGCCGCAATCAATACTGCTGGTCTCCGATGGGCTCCTGAGCCTGCCTCCCCTCGATCTTGTAGTTCACAGAGAAGACGACGTTCTTCGAGCCCTCGACGAAACCTTCACGGACGTCCTCTTGCCACAGCATGCGAAACACCTCGTGGACATTGTGCGGCATGGAGCTGCGCTTGTCGTAGACGTGGGCCACCTGGATGGCGGCGCGCCTCTCGCGAGGCTCGCCGCGGATCAGCTTCGCCGCCGTCTTGGCCAGCTGCTTCTCCTCGTCGCTGGCATGGCGCTTCCTGCCCATCGCCACCGGCGGTGCCCGCGGCGCTGGGCCTGCCGCCGCCGATGCCCCGCTGCCGACGTCGACGGTCAATCGCCTCCTCAGCAGCTCCCGTTGCTCGGCCCCATCGGGCGGCGGCAAGGATGCTGGGCCTGGGGCCGCCGTCGCCGCTGAAGGCGGCGATGGCTTCACCGCCGGCGGCGCCGGCGACGCGGCTGTCACCGACGGCGGCCCTGGCGCCGCGCCCCCCGATGCCGTCGCCGTGGCGGCCGTCGCCGGCGTCGGCGGCGGCGTCAGCGGCTTGGGCTTAGCGGCCGCCGAAGCTGCCTGCGGCGGCGACTGGTGGGTGGCTGGCATTGGCGGCGGTGATTGCGTCGCCGCCGGTGGTGGCGGCGACTTGATGGCTGCCACTGCCGACTGATCTGGTTCGTCTTCGACCTCGACGATCGTCTTGTCAATCACCGAGTGACGCGCCGCCTTGCGGCTGATCACAGGGCCCACCACGCGCAAGGGAGTTGGGACAAGGCGCGACGCCAGGGACGCCTGAGACGACGGTGGCGCCTGCGGCTCAGGCTCGGGCAACTCCTCAGGCTGTGTCTCATCCAAGAAGTCGCGATGGTTGAACTGCGGTAGGGTATCGCCATCCTGGCCGTGGAAATGCAATGATGATCCATGCCCAACTTGGGAATCCTCGGCGAGCTCCCCTGCGAGAGAATCAGTCAGGCCCTGATACTGAGAATCAGCCATGGCGAGACGAGTGGCGTGTTCTTCGTCAATGGATATACAGATACACAGCAGTGTTAGCCTCGCCGAGACGAGATGCCTTAGCCAAAATGGGCTACGGAGGAGGAGGAGGGGGAGGGATGAGGTGGCAGCCACGTCGTTTCACTGTCATTGTTTCTGGTGCAAACACTGTTTGGGGAACATTTCGCGGGGCCTTCGGCGACGCGGTCTTGCAGGCGCAGTTTGAAACTTGGGGAGGGGGCCTCTCACAGGGCGCAAGCACTGGTTGGGGAAACTGGTTGACGAACTGAGTGCAAAGCACTCCCGACCCCCTCAAGTAGGGAGCTCCCGACCCCCTCAAGTAGGGAGCGATGAGGGGTTGATCGAAAAGGGCTCTGGCTGGCAAAACCGATTTGCTGGCCAGCAAATCGGTTCTGCCAGTCAGGAGCGCCACCGACTGGCAGAAACGATTTGCTGGGCCCCCTGGCGGCCGGCAGAAACGATGTGCTGAGCAGATGCCGTGCCCCAGCAAATCGGTTCTGCCAGTCAGGGGCGCCCCCGACTGGCAGAACCGATGTGCTGGCCAGCAAATCGGTTCTGCCAGTCGGAGCCTCTTCGGGGCGCTCCCGACTGGCAGAAATCGGGGGCTTCGGGGGCGCCCCCGACTGGCAGAAATCGGGGGCGCTCCCGACTGGCAGAAATCGGGAGCGCTCCCGACTGGCAGGCATCGGGGGCGCCCCCGACTGGCAGGAATCGGGCGCGCATATCGGCGCGGCGCTCCCGACTGGCAGAAACCGACGGCGCCCCCAGGACGATGATGATGAGGAGGAGGCTCTGAGGAGAAGGACCCAGGCTCAGGCAGGAGGACCAGGAGGAAGAGGATGAGGAGGAGGAGGGCGAGAGAAAAGGGGGATCCAGGTCGGACAGAGGTCCGCGGAGGAGGAGGGGAGGATAAGGTGACGTGGAGGAGGGGATGAGGCAGGAAGGAGCGGATAGGGAAGGAAAAAAGACAAAAGGAAGGAAAAAAACAAGAAAAAACAAAAGTAAGAGAATGAATAAACTGAACGAATCAAAAAAAATATTAAGAAAAAAAGAAAAATAAAAGAAGGAAAAAAGAAAAAAGAGGAAAAAAAACAAAAAAAAAAAAAAGAAAAAAAAGCAAAAAAAACAGAGAAAAAGACAAAGCGAAACGACGACGACGACGGCGGCGCCGGTGTCGACGGCGGCGGCGGTGGCGACGGCGGCGGCTGCGGCGGCGGCGGCGGCGGCGACGACGACGACGCGACGAGACAGGCATGTTGCAATGTTTCCAATCCCCAGTCGGAGGCGTCTGAGGGCCCCCTAAAGCGCCAGTCGCTGAGACCAACGTCGAGACGCATGCGCCCCCGCCGGCAATGGCCAGGCGCATCTTAATTGTTGCGTAGTGCCCTAGCGCCGTCCACCAACATCTCAGAACGGCCTCTCGGCAGCCGTGATTACTGCCTTCATTATGCGCTGGATGACCGTCTTAGTAAAGCCATTGCCAATCATGGAGCCCAGTGCCCAGTCCGAATGCGATGATAAATCCATGCCAGCAATCTCGTCGTTGGTGAAGCCCTGCAGCCGCATCATCTCTTTACAAGTCAAGCGTTTCGCCGTCTGCAGGTCCATGTAGGAGCGGCCCTTGCATCTGGTAGCGGTGAGGCACGGGGAGTAGCCGATTGCCATGTTGAGTTTCGCGCTGCCCATATCCACGATCACGCCGTAATCCGTCGCTGACTTGTTTTCATCATCGGCCTTGGCTTTGATGCGCTCCAAGGCTTGCGAGATGTGGCGCTGCACCATAGGGCTGAACATCTCCATGGGGTAGGCGTTGTAATCCACGACAGGCGGGCGCGGGTAGTCGTAAATAATGTCCAAGCTCAGCGGCGCCACAGGCGTTGGCCAGTCGAACTTGATGGCATTCCGGCCCATGCGCTTGACGGCCACGATATAGACACGTTCTCGATTTTGTGGCACGCATCCGACGTCGAGTGAGTTGAGCGTGTCTATGAACACGTCGTAGCACGTCCCCCCCTTGTATTGTCAACGATGGCCTTGATCTTCCTCACGATGGTGTCCAGCGTACTCTTGTGTTTGGACGCCAAGCCCGGCACGTTCTCCAGCAAGATCACGCGAGGCTGATGCTTTTCGATGTATTGGATGATGTACCTCGCGACGTTGCCTCTTGGGTCACCAGTGCCCAAGTGTTGGCCAGCTAGGCTGAAGGGTTGGCACGGGAATCCAGTGGTCAGGATATCCACGTAGGGCGCATTGTCCACGAAGCCGTTGGTGGCGTCATCAAACTCATAGGCAACATAGACGTTCGCCCGCAACCACTCCTGAGCCTTCTTGTCTTTCTCGCACCAGAACACGTGCTCAAACGCGTAGCCACGGATCGCATCGAGCGCCCAATGATCCGTCCCCATGCCCGAGCAGATCGAGCCGACGAGGGTGACGCCTGGCATATTGAAGTTGCCCTTAGACGCGGTAGGAAGGCCCCTGGCATACTTAGACGCAGCCGCTGGCCGCTGGTGGATGCTGGCAGCCGCTGGCTTCTTCTGAATGGTTTTCTTGGCCGACTGCTTAGCTTTGGCCTGTGCGGGTGCCCGGCCGCCCGTCGTCGGCGGAGCGCTCGTCATTGCAAGTCCCCAATCCAAATCCATGTTGGTATTGAATTGTCTGCGGCCGCAACAACCCTGAACACATTGGGCATAAACGGCTGCAGCATGCGGCATCAACCTAGAGACGCCCAACAACAAGATGGAAGACAGACGACGACGATGACGACGACGAGTACGAGAGTGGCGACGCGGAGGAGGGCGGAGGGGGACGGGGGATAAGGCCAGATAACATAGGAAGTGGAGGAAGCAACTGGGGGGAGACCTGAAAGGGGAGGGAGACTCGATGAGAAAGAGCGCCCCCCGCTCGGTTGGGCAACAACAACGATTGGAATGGGGCAGGAGGAGGAGGAGAAGGATGAAGAGGAGGAGGAGGAGGTCCTCCTCCACCTCCTCCTGGAAGGGCCCCGGCTGCAGAAAAGCGCGGGCGGCCTGCGCAGCGAAGACGAACTCGAAATAAGGCCCGTTGGCGCGCCCCTCCTTCTCCGCCCTCCCCCCCCCTTCCTCCTCCTCCTCCTCCTCCTTATCATCGTTTCATTTCCTCACCTCCTCCTCATATCCTCCCCATTTCCTCATCCTCGCCCCGCTCCCTCACTCGCTCACTCATCATCTCTCCTCTCCTTTTCCTCCACGTCTTCTTCCCGTCGAGGAGGGCCAAACAGGAGGACGATCATATTTCCCTCGAGCGGCAAAGGCGGCCCATGGCCGCGGTTACTTGTTTTTTGCTCAGGTTTACCTCTGGAGGGCAACCTATTTCCCCAAACGTCTTTCGAGCGAAATCTGAATCACGGCGCATGC
The DNA here is from genome assembly GCA_963575745.1 of Prorocentrum cordatum. Classification (NCBI taxonomy): domain Eukaryota; class Dinophyceae; order Prorocentrales; family Prorocentraceae; genus Prorocentrum; species Prorocentrum cordatum. Next base: position 24,251 of record CAUYUJ010022498.1, read on the forward strand.
GGGGTGCTTCGCCCTATAATATGAAACAGCTGTTTCTCTCAGGGCTCCCTTGCTACACCGTCGCGCATCGCTGCCCCTTTAGAGCATGCAGAGCCAAGAGGGGGGACTGCATGAGGCTGAGGAGGAGGCAGGAGGAGCAGGAGGGGGGGGAGCAGCGCCGAGGAAGCGCCATAGGAGGATGAGGATCTGAGACTGAGAGGAGGGCGAACGGCGCCGGCGGACCACTCACGCATCCAGAGTCGCAAGCTTCTCCGCGAGGGCACTCTGCAAGTCACCCCCACTGGTTTCGGTCTTGGGCTTCTTATTGGGCGGGGGCGTGACTTTGTCCTCCTCGGACGGCTGTTTCGGGCCCGGCGTCGGCGCATCTTTCTTGTTGATTATATCAAGACAAGGTTTGGTCGAAGAGCGGGTGGCCAGGGGTGCGCATCAGCTTCAACATCGTGTTCTGAAGAAACTTTTCCATCTGAACCTTCAGGGCACAGCAAACCCGAGCTAATAAGGGGGTGGAGGGTTACTAACGAAACAAGCCACGACAAGGGGCGGTATGATTTGCATTGGGATCAGCATTAGGTTTGGAATGCAGGTTTGGAGGTCGAGATGGTGAGGGTCAGCGTCGCCGCCGTCGTCGTCGTCGACGTCGTCGTCGTCGCCGTCGGCCCCATCGCTGAAAACAAACAACAAAAAAGCTAACTGCCCCGACCCTGCCAACAGACCCAATCCAGAGCTTCTCTTATTCATCACTCATGATCCTACCTCATGGCACAGACCCTACAATACTCAGCCCATGGGCCGTCGGGGGGGGGGGGGGAGGGCGGGGGAGGGGGAGGGGGAGGTGGGGGAGATAGTTTATCTGACCGCTATACCTTCTGCTCCTCGGTGTAGCACGCTCCGAAGTACGGCGCGTCCTTGATCAGCGAGTGCATCGCGTACACCCCGTTGCAGCCCGTGAGGTCGATGATGGCCACGCCGTTCACGCCGCTGGTGACCTCGTCGTAGACGTGCGGGTTCATGCCATGGTAGTTGAACGGCACCATGTCCTTGCCCTTCGGCCCAGGGTCGGCTTTGGCATCGTCACCGGCGACTGCCCCTCCGGCCAGGATCCACGCCGAACCGTACAAGCTCGGCTTATCGCTGTGCTTGACCGTCCACGTGAGCGTATCGGTCTTCGTTGGTTTGTCGAACTTTCCAATCACTGGGTCTTTGTTGGTGCCCTCGCTGTGCAGCTTCTTCTTCTCGGGGATCTCGGAGCCCTTGCTGAACTGGAAAACGAACTCCATCGTGGGGAGCCCGTAGACACCAGAGTAGTTGCCCTTAGTCTCCTTCAAGGACTTCTCGCTGGTCTGCAGGAAGAGGATGCGCTTATCCTTCTTGAGCGCCTTCCCATCCTTGCCCTGGAAGGCCTTGCCGAACTTCAGCTCGTTGCCGTGAACTCCGCCGTCGAAGATGTTGTAGATTACGTTCCAGGGCATCTCATCGTCCGGCTGATCGTCGCGACACAGGGCAGCCAGCGATCCTTTGATCATGCGGTCGTAGTGCTGGTCCCTGAAATGATTAATGCGGAGATGCCCGCGAAAAAAAAAAAAAAGAAAAAAAAAAAAAAGAGAATAAATAAAAAAAAAAAAAAAAAAAAAAAAAAAAACAAAAGAAAGAAAAAAAGAACAGAAACATAAAAAAAAAAAAAAAAAAAACAAAAAAAAAAAAAAAAAAAAAAAAAAAAAAAACAAAAAAAAAAAAAAAAAAAAAAAAAAAAAAAAAAAAGAAAACGAAAAGCATTCGGGTGCCCAGACAGCTTGGTGTCGTAGATGACGACGACGTTCTGGTCGCTGCCAAGCTCCATATCGAGCCCCTTCCACCACGTTGAAAGCGCTTCCGCCACGCCTGTAGGGGAGCCATGGTCCACGATGAGCTTCACAACTCGGCTGTATCTGTTCTTCACGAAGTTCGAAAAGGGTTTCAGCGCATCCTGCAGTTTGGGATCCGTCAGCTTGCTCTTGATCGGGTCCCCTGTGAACTCATCCTCCTCGTCGGAGTCCACGAGGTCCTGCATCGTGACTTCGGTGGCGTCATCCTGCGGCACAGCGTCTCCCTCCGCCACGAGGGCCGTGTAGATGGCGTCGATCTTCTCCTTCAACGGGGACCTGTCGAGAATCTCCCCCACCGGCGAGCCCTGGATGTTCTGCTGCTTGATCTGCAAATCGTAGTCCACCTTGAAAAGGCACTCCTCGAAGACGGAAATGGCCAACTTAGAGGATTGCTTCATAGCGGTGCGCCAGGACACGTCCTTCTCGCCAGCCTTGTACCCGACCATGGTGCGGTACGCGTCGTGCCCGACTGACCATGCCTCCATCCGTTGGAGCGCCCCTGCGTTGAGACCCATCGCCCGAAATTTCGTGATGAAGCAGTGCCCGAGCTCGTTCTTGGCAATCAGCAGGTCTAGCAGTCCTTTCCCCCCTGGGAGTCCCCGACCAGTCAGCTGGCGAAGGCTGATTTCACCCACCGATGTCATCTTGGAGGTCGCCAGGTCCAGCAGCCCAGCAGTGCACCAGTGGATCAGGCTACTCGATTGCGCCCTCTTCACACACAACCACAATAGTGGAGCGATATAACAGCCCGGCGCCCTAATAAAACTGCCATTCGTACTTGTAAATGCTGTCCGAAGGCGTCACCCAGTAAGGAAAAAAAAAAGACAAACAAAATAGACAAGGACAAAGAATGTAAAGAAAAAAAAAGAAAAAATGAAAAATAAAAAAAGAAAAAACAATTATAGAAAAAGTCGGCCTCCACCGCGATCTTCTGCGTATAGGGGTTGTTCATGAGCCTGGGCCCCACAGTAAAGCAAGCGTCCACGTACGTGTCCGAAATCTTCTCTGAGCTCGGTGCCATGGATACCTTCTCGGCCCACATCTTGGCCGTTTTCTGCGCGCCCACCTCATGCCCGACAGAGGTCTCGATCACATCCTTGCTCTCCATGACGTCGAAGAATCTCTGCGTTGCCGCGCGCTTGACCGCGTCACCCATGCCGGCGATGCTCTCGCGCAACCCATGGGCCGCCCAGTACGAGTCCATTCCTGGGAGACGTGCCGAACATACATCACGCGCAAACCAATAACAAAAAAAAAAGAAAAAAAACTCAAAAATAACAAAAACAAATAAAAAAAAAAATAAAAATAAAGGAAAAAAAAAAAAAAAAAATAAGAAAAAGAAAGATCAAAAAAGAAAACCAAAAAAACAACAAAAACAAAAAAAATACAAAAAACAAAAAGAGAAAAATAAAAAAAAAAAAAGAAAAAAAAAAGAAAAAATACAAAAAAAAAAAGAAAAACAAAAAAACAAAAAAAAAAAAAAAAAACAAAAGAAGACAAGAAAAGAGAAAAAAAAAAACAAAAAAAAAAGAAAAAAATAAAAAAAAAAAAAAAAACAATAATAAAACAGCCCGGGGCAAAAGAAAACAAAAAATAAAGAAAAGTTGCATCTAGTCTGCGTTTTCACTCGATGCTTGAAGTAGCCAAAAACGACATTAAAGCAACAACGCAACAACATACAAACCTGATATATCAAAAACATGTGAAACCCAATCTACAGAGGGCATGTGGAGGCAAGGCCGCCCGTGATGCACGAGCGCACTCGGGCGGGGTATTGCTGCCCCGGCGGTCCTCCGTCGACGACGTTGAAGGTGACTGGGGAGGTGATCAGCGCGCGCTTCAGCATGGCCACCTGCTCCGGCGTGGGGCTGGTCTCGAGAAGCTTGGCCGATCCGATGATGACGGCCCAAATGATCTCGGGGGGGAAAAAAGGATAAAAAGGAATAAAGAAAAAAAAAAAAAAAAGAACAAAAATGAGAAAAAGCAATAAAAAAATAAAAGGAGAGAAGGGAATAAGAAAAAGGTAAAAAAAAAAAGAAAAAGTAAAACAAAAAAAGAAAAAAAACAAAAAAAAAAAGAAACATACAAAAAGAAAAAATGAAAAAAACAAAAAGAAAAAAAAAAGGAAAACAGAGGGCAGTTGAAAGTAAATTAGAAAAAAAATGAAATGAATATAAAGAAAGAAAAACAAAAAAAAATAAAAGAATGGGGGATAAAGGTGCTAGTATAGAAGGAAAGAAGGAAAAGAATAAAAAAAAGAAGAAAAGGCGGTCACGGCAAGTAGCCAGCCACCTCCAGCACAAACCAAGCTGCCGAACATATCCGCGATGGGAACGGCAGGGTCCGTGATGCTGACCGTCGCCGTGAACGCCGAGGGGAAATTGCCCTTGAATCCGTTCTGGTAGACCACGTCGATCAGAGAGTTCAGCTTGTTGAGATTCGTGCGGGCCCGTTTCGCGGGGTTGCCGTGCAAGTCCAACTGGAAGATGTTGAATCCAGCTGGGCCGTACGTCTTAGCTGTATTCAGGCACGCATGGCTGGTATCGTTATCGAAGGGCGCGATCGTTGACGTCAGGCTGACGTCTGTCTGTTCGCGCGAAGGCAGCGGCAGCGGAAGGCTCGTGCCGACGTTGCCCATGTCCTGGTGGCCCACGATCATCTGCTTGGCCGCCGTGACGCGGCTCATCAGAGAGTTGTTCATGCTTTGCGTGATTCCGCTTGAGCTGCTGGCAGTCGCACCAGGGGCCTGCCTGGACTGCGACCGCGCCGAGGAAGGCGACCCCTCGTCCGTGACAAGACTGTCGACGCTGCCGAGGCTCCCACCCAGGCTGGCTGCGACAGCGCCGGCCGCCACGCCTCTCGCGCCGACTCCGCCTGTCCCCCTCGCGACGCTGTCGAGGGGCGCGTCCTCCAGCCCAGGCGCGGCGCCGCTGACCTCCGCCGCCGGCGGCTCCGCCTTCGCGTCGTCGGCGCGGCCCCGGCCACCACGGCCGCGGCCGCGGCCGCGGGCGGGCGGCTGGGCGCCAGCCGCCTTGGGGGTCGCCCTCTTAGAAGAAGCCTGGCCCCTGGGCGCCATGCTCTCAGAGAGTCAGACTCGAAGAGAGAAAACAGAGGATTGCAAGCTCCTCAGGAAGGGTTTGGCGCCAAAACGGCTGCGGCAACCCAAGCAGTACTTGCGCGCGAGGGAGGAGGATGACGAGGAGGAAGAGGAGGAGGGGGAAGAGGAGGAGGAGGAGGAGAATGCGGGGGGATCGAGCCAGAGAGTGACTCTTATGATGGCAAGCGGCAGCGCCGCGATGACAATGAGGAGGCCACACAGAAAGCGCATGCTAAGAGAGACCTTGAAAGGGGGGTCGGCGTCCTCCGAAGTACTTCAGCATTCCTGGATTGCATGGCGAAGACGATCCTTATGGTGAATAGCACGTTTGCGGACCATCGTCTTGAACTCTACCAGGCCAGGAAGATGTTGATTGGAGACTACGGGCCTCTCGTCTTTCCTCCAGATGTGGCGTCTTATCGCAATTTGCTTGTAGAGACCCTCTGGGCCCAGGAAAACCATATGTGCAGCATCGAGGCTAACATGTGTCAGGCTAGGGAGCAGTGCATGGCACAAAGCAGGGCTATGAGAGGCCCATGGCCTAACGCCCCCAGCTTCGACAACGTGTGAGGAGGTAGCATACTCAGAGATTTAGTGCCCGCGTGTGGAAGCCTCTTACAGCTTCAGACCAGTATGTTTCTGCTGATCGGGCTGCACAGTCAGCATGCGTCTGCTCCCTACAGCTTTCAGACCAGTGTGTTTCAGCTGATCGGGCTGCACAATAGTGAAACAAAAACGTGCTCTTGCGCTTCATTGAAACCGATCTCTTACGACGCCCCATCTGATGAAAAGGGCCCCGGCAATGATTTCCTGGAAACTCTGAAGCCAATAATGGGTCTCGCGCCGAAGCGGCTTTTGCGACCCAAACAGCACTTGCACTCATTCGGAGGAGGCAGCGGCTGACGAGGAGGATGTTGAGCTGTTTGATGTTGGGATAATGTGCCTCGGTCGTTTGATGTTCAGCTGTTTGGTGTTGGGATGTTAAGCTGTTTGCTGTTGAGCTGTTTGATGTTGGAGTCGCCGTCGGCGGGGGGAGAAGGACCTCGGAGGTCTGAGGAGGATGAGGAAGAGGATGAGAACGGAGGTGGAGGGGATGGAGGGAGGGGAGGGACGGGCAGGGATGAGGGGGCGGAGGGATTAGGGGCGAGGAGACGGGGGAGAGGAGCCAGGTGATGGAAAAGGATAGGGGCGATATTGGGAGCAATGTTTGCACTGTCACTCCATCTGCGCAACCGCCGTACGAGCTGCAGAACTTATGGGCGCAATTGCTGTTCCAAGGCCTACGACCCTGGTGTATCACTTCAAGGCCAAAGACCCCGAGCAACACTCATCGCAAACGCACCATACCAAAATACAACATCGCCGACCCAGTTTGGGCCACAGGCATGCTGATGTTATGAACCTCATGCTCTCCATATGTCACGCATGCTACAAATGTGACGCACATCGCCTCCATGTGAGGGCGAAGCGAGATTAAATACATACGTGCACCCGTGCAAATCGCATTGGTAGCTCGCTGCACACTGCACGCACATAATCAACATGCATGGCCTGCTGTGCTGGCTGGAATGCCTCGGATGGGCAACGCAACAAAGCAGCGAATTTTTTTCTGGGCTAGGGCGAATACTTGAAACCGCGCTGAATATCACTCACCGCTGCGGCTTCGCTTTCTTCCACAAAGAAGCCGCAAACAACCCTTGATGGTCGATGTGGTCGTAAGGCCTCTGGGACTGCACATGCTCCAAGTACCGAGCATACGTCCAAGCATCTTGGCTGCTACCCCAGTGACGCTTCCCATGCTGAATGGCATCGTCTTCCACGTCGGGGTCTGCAATCGCTCGCACACGAACCGCCTCCTGGTAGTCATCCTTTACTGCTGTCATGACCCCTGCGCTCAATGCGCAATCATATTCTCCAAGAAATACGACCGTATGATTGCATGAGAAAGCGTGGCGGACTGCGGCCACGACGTCGAATCTCCCATTCTGAAATGTAGGCCTAACCCATAATGATTGCTCCCCCGAAACTATTGCAACCTGCTTCTGCCCAGCATTGAGACAAACTTCATCGCCCTCCTCATCTTCCCAATTTCATTGTTTTGGCGACCACGTGAAGGGCAAATCACTCATGGGGGCTGTCATCGCCCAAGACTTCGATTTCGCCACTGCCTTGTGAATGTCTCCAATTGCGTCCAGGTCAGTTTCCCTGCATAATGTAATCATCGCCACATTTGGTAGCTGTCCACGAACGGCCCCCCATACCATCTGATTGTAGGGCCCGACAGAAAAGTCTGACCCTTTGTCTTGCTTGAGGATGTTTTTATATTCGCTCGGGCAAAATATGGTTGACATTATCACCAGACCACCTTTGTCAATTGATGCGCAATCCAACGTATGACCCAAACAAAACGCGTTGGCAACTTTGATATACACACCCATCGCAGTCAACCTAATCATGTTTAACTGAGCCCCTGGCCTTTTAGAGAAACCAACATCTGCTACTATGCAAGCCATATGGTCGAAGTCTCAGTATCAAATCAATGCGCCCTGGCACAGATTGGCCCTCAAAAGGCGGCGGAGCAATGTGAAGGCAATTGTGTTAATGTTGATGTTCACATTTAATGCTGTGTTTTTGTTTTCTGAATTGTTTTCGGATGTCTGCGATGCGATGGTGATATGATGGCGTTGATATGATGATATACAGCTGTGGTCATCGTGATGATGGCCATAATGGTGTTGATGACGTCGATTGTGCTGTACGCATGTGGTAATGTTGCGTGTTATGGTGTATTTGCTGTGGATGTGGTCCTGCTGTTGGTGGTGCTGTAGTTGATGATGATATGGATATGCTGTTGGCGGTGCGGTTGACTGTTTTTTGGTTCTGCAACCATCATATGTTACACATCACCACCAACAACAACCGCACACCAACATCATCATAGACACGATCAACACGTTAACACACTACCAACGTACAATCATCAACATGTCAGACATCACAACAACATGGCGCTCATGACCAACATCACCTCCACATTAACAGCATACTCGTTGCAACCACAAGGAACATCATATAATATAACCATCTTCTCGCAATCGTTACCAACTCACTGCGACTATCGTCATCATGGCCATATCATCGCCATGTCATTGTATCAGCATATCATCATCGCCAACCACCGCTACCATCATCATCTCATCGTGACCATCATCATCACAACCACCATCATCATCGTCACCATCATCGTCATCATCGCGGTGGCGACCACCACCCGACCAGGAGGGTCGGGAGACACACGCCCCCTGCTATGGCCACCCAAGCCGAGGACCGCCAGGGACGTCCGGTCGCGATGGGAACTTGAACATTTGCGGCCCGATGGCTCAGCGTCTTCGCAATAGCGCTGCCCATGTCCTGCTTCTCGGGCGATGAGGAGGAGGAGGGATAAGGAAGGGAAGCAAGGGGGGAAAGAGAAGGGAGGAGACAGCATGACGGAACACGAGAGGGATGAGGAGAAGGAGGAGGAGGAGGAGGAGGGGGGGAGGAGGACGAGGAGGAGGAGGGAAAGGAGGAGGAACACCGAGGAGAAGGAAGAAAAGGAGGGGGAGGAGGAGGGAGGAGGTGGGAGGACGAGAGAATGAGTGAATGAGCGCACCGCCACGCGGACGCGGGACCCGCGATCCGCGCGCGGCCGCCCGCTGGACGCGGGCGCGGCGGCGCGTCGGAGCGCGGCGCACGGCGAGGGGCCCGCCCGACGGGGGGGCGCGGGAGCTCAGCCCCTCGCCTGAGTGTCGCCCCGCCCGCCGCGGCGGCGGGGAGGGTTGCCAGCGGCCCGCCGCACCAGCTCCGCGAAGGCGAGCGACGGCGGCGGCGCTGGCGATGGCGCTGGCGGGCGGCGCGCGAGGACCGCGATGTCCAGCGCGGAGTCGCCAGCCTCGCAGCCCGCAGGCGCCCGCGGGCAGTCGACCTCCGCGAGGTGCTCCGAGGGGCTCGCCGCGAGGTCCTCCACGCGGGGGCCCACCATGAGCTCCACGGTGGCCGCCGCGATCAGCGAGCGCAGGATTAGTTGTTTGTCCTAAACGGTTGGACCCCGCCCTCCCCAGTCGGCTTGGGTTTCTTCTCTCCCTGCCCCTGCCTCTGCTTGCCCTTCCCTTTCCCTCTCTCCCGCTCAAGCCTTCGGGGCTCGAAGCCCTGGAGCCGACCTCAGGAGGTCTGGGCGCCCGCGGCGCCCGGAAGCGTGCGTGCCATGGCTGCCCGGCGCCCGGCGCTGGCAGGCCCGGCACGCGGGCTGGCCGCGCTGGTCACCAGCGCAGCCGCCTACGACTGGCGCGGGCCGCTCAGCTCCGCTGTTGCCCGCGCCAGTTGGGGCCACCCGGCTGCGGCCCAGGAGGCCCCGTTCGGGCACACCGTGCCGTACTACGACGACTCCGAGTACGGCATGGAGATCGGCGAGCACGGGGAGGAGGGTGGGGATGCAGGCAGCCCCCAGGCGCCGCCCGACAGTGGGCCGCCGGGAGCGCCGCCCCCGCCCCCAGCCCAGGCCGCCGGAGGAGTCGACAATGGCAGCGACCCCACCAAGGACCCGGGCAGCGAAGAGTCTTGGGTGGGCGGCTGGGGTGTCTGGGCGCTGGGATTGAAGCCACTACGCGAGGGCACCTGGGCCTGGCGCCTGAGTGGCATGGGCGGGGTCGCCTACGAGAAGCTTGACAGCCTCGGGAGCGCCTTCTCCACCCACGCCGAGACGGGCTGGCTGACCAAGGATGGCGGATGGGTCTTCTATGCTCTCGAGAAGCTGGGCCTGGCGGTCTTCGGAGCCGCCTGGCCTGCCGTGGCATGGACGTTCATCTTCTTGGCTTTCCTGGCGGTGCTGGCTTTCCTCACTCATATCTGTCGTGCCCTACTGGCCCCCTGCGCAGCCGCCCTCTGGCTGATTGGTCTACTGGCGCGGTGCTCCAAGTGCCGCCGGCGAGAGCCTGGCGATGCAGCTGCCGAAAGGTACCTGCCGCCGGCTCCGCCTGCCCTTACCCAGATCAACTGGATGGGGCCAGAGACCGGACCAGCCACGACCACTGAGTACTACAGTGAGAAGGTGAAGGGTCGTGGGACTGGGAGGCGACCTAACGACGTGCTGATCAAGATCGACGACCACGTGGCCCGGTTGAAGGTCGACCTTTCGGAGCCCAAGCGGATCGACCGGAAGGGCCTTTGGATAGACTCCCTGGGCGTGAAGGGGGCCAGCTCACGCGCACTCCGCCAGAAGCTGGAGTCGCTCGAAGGCCGTTCCATTCACCTGTGCCGCAACCTGGTTTGTAGAGATCAGCCTGGAGAAGTTCATTGCAAAGAGTACGCTGCCTTGGATTCCGAGGCGATCGTGGACATCGGCCCCCACGCCAGGTTCACCTCCTGCCGGGGCGTCTTCCTGCTCTGGCGGACCGTTGCCGACCTGGGGAGGGGCATCTGGAAAGTTATCGTGTTCCTTTACTGTGTCCTCTCCTGCGGTTGCTCCTTCTGCTGCCGCCGACGCCGCCGTCGCAAGACAGGCGCTGCGGAGCCAGGCGTTGCAGGGAGCATCGCAGAAGTTTTGGATCAGGAGTCAGAGTCGGAGGTGAGGCCGAGGACAAGCCATGTGAAGCTGTTCGGGTGGGTATCGTTCTACGTGGCGGCGCCCGCCCCTTGGCACCCGACGGTTGCAGGGACGCCGCGGAGGCCGAGCCACCACCCTGCTCTTCGAAGACGGGCAAGCGTCAGACCTCCCGCCACCCAGTGACGGGCGGAATTCGTTCGCCCATCTCTGCGCACATCATGCCCAGGTCTACCGAGCCTCTCGGTATCGTGATAAATGTTCGCAGGTGACTTGCTACCGCCAAGCAGTTGGCAACGCAGAGGGCGTACCACTATGTCTCCTTCATCTGGGTGGAGAAGCAGGCCGAGCCGTGCAGGCAGCCGCAGCCGTCCAAGGCCGCGGATTCCTCTCGAGTCTGGGCTTGCGGCGTCGGACGGTTCGCAGTCGCAGGCCACTGGCGCGCGAGCAGGGCATCCCAGTCAACGCAGCTCCCCCCGCAGACGGGGCTCGGGGACCAGAGAGCCATCGCGGACAGGCAGCCCCTGGGCAACACCGACGGGAGGCCTCAGCTTCGCCGCGAGGTCCACCTGTTGGTGTCAGGTTTGAAGCGCCGCCTTCTCCGAGGGTGCCCCTCCCGCGAGACGCCAGCCCTGCCCCAGACGAGGAGACCGAGCAAGGTGGCCCTCTCGTACTGCGTGTGCGAGTGCACTGGGCCGCCGGCCCGCAGTGGGTCATCTTCTTGGGGAAGTCCCGTCCAGGAGGAGGGCCCACCGGAGATGGCAGCACGACTGTAGTAGACGTGGAGGAGCCGCGCTGCAAAGACTACTCGGCGGAAGGCCAGGAGAACGTCTGCTTCACCCTCAAGACCGCGGGGATCGAGTACGCTCCCGTCGCCAGCGACCAGGGAAGGTTCCCCGCCGGCTACCTTGAGGAGCTCTTGTACCATCCACCACTCGGTGCCGAGGAAATGGGGATCGGGGTGCCTGGCGTCGTCGTGAGCAACACCATGTGGGAGAAGCTGCGTCCTTGGAACGGGGTCCCCGTCGGCGGGAAGACCAAGAGGATCGGCCGCCCTCAGTGGGCTCAGCTTCGGGCCCGCGGGGACTTGCTCGTGTACCGACATCCAGCGTGCACCTCAGGTGAGGCCCCCGGAGTACCGCAGCCCACCTCCGACGAGCTGGACACGCAGCTCAAGAAGCATTGGGCGAGGCTCGATCGCAGCAGTTCCCCCAAGCCCCCATTCGGCGTCGGGTGGGGCCAGGGCGAGGAGGGTGATCTGGCCTCCTCAGTCCCTCGGCGCTCTTCCCGCAGTCCGGCGGGGAAGGACCATGAAGAGGAGAACACCGGGGAGGCCATGCTGGGGCTGTACCTCGCTGCTCACGAAGAAGGATCGGACGACGCCTCGGCGCTACAGAGCGTGGCGGCAGGATACGACGAGGACGTCACCGTGGTCTTGGGGCATCTCATCAAGTACACCCGGCGTCTCATGCGCAGCAGCGGGACCGAGGAGCAGGCCAAGTACCAGGCGCACATCGACAGGTGGGAAAGAAAGTTGGAGCGGGTTCGAGCCGAAAAAGACGAGGGGGTGAACCCACCCCTCGCCAGTGGCCTCTTGAAGCTAGACACCGAGCGCAAGCCCGACGCCAGCCGAGAGCCCAGCCAACCTGGAGCCCCCCCTGGGCTGGACGCCACCACGAGCGCTCCGCCATTGCCGCCGCCGGCTACCCCGCCTGGCGTGCGCGTGCCGGGAGCGACTCGCTTGTCTCCGCCAGGTTTGATGCCCGGCCTCGTACCGAATCTCGGGCAGATGTTCACCAACCGGAGCGCTTACGGCCACGGAGGACTGGTTGAGACCCCGGGGCAACCCGACCGTAGGTACGCCGCAGGAGCCGGAGAAGGTGAACCCTCAGCCGCTTTCTCCACCTACGCGCAAGTCCTCCAGAACGGTCAAGAGCAGCAGCACCTGGACAACATGCGGCTGCTGCAGGCGGTGGACAGCCTCCGCAGGTCCGGCGAGGAGGAGAAGGTAGCGCAGCGGGGCACCCTCGGCGCCATCGGACGGGCCGAGGAGCTGGACGTGTACCTGGCGCGGGGTTGCGACACCCTCGACGTGGAGGTCTGCGGTACCCTGACCGGGCGGGAGTTGTTCCATGGCCTCAAGCGCGCCTGCGAGCACGCGAAGCACGTGATGCAGGCGGTGAACTGGCCGACGACGGTGACGAACAGGATGGCGTACGGCATCGCCGCCTTCTGTTGGGGGGGACGGGACCACAAGGATCTGGCCGAGTGGTCGATCTCCGTGGCCGATTTTCCCCATTGCAAAGCAGAGGTGTTCGACGCCTACACCATGCCCACCACGTGCAAGCTCGAGCCGCGCCCCCGGCACCCGGTCGTCTTCTCTCAGTGGGTGAGGCAGGCCGAGAACGCCATCACCGTCTTCGGGCTAGTCTACGGGCGGATGCACGAGCCCGAGCGACGCCGAGCCCTGGAGACCCTGCGCCTTGCCTACGCGGAGGACGACGTGGCCTTCCCAGCTGACTATGTGTACAGCCTCTGGGAAGAGCTTGCTGCAACCTGGTGCGAGCAGCTTCGGGAGAAGCGAAGGGAGGTGTGCCGCATTCTGGGGCTCACTAACCCGCGCCGGGATGACATCAAAACCATCGCCCTCGCCCCTACGGGGCCGTCTGGGAGTGCGTGGCTGATCTTTCCGAACGTGTACGACCTCGATGCGCCAGATGGGTACTACCAGGTGGTGTGCGTCCCTCGCCAGGCCCGGCGGCTGCAGAGGTTCCTCCATCAGAACCTCCACGCCGGCCCCTCGAGGCCCCCCAAGGCTGGGAAGGCTGACGAACACGCCCCAGCAGATCAGGAGGCGCCCGCAGGAGCTGGTCCAGGCACAGGAAAGGCAGGGGCCGCCGTCAAGAAGGCTGCTGCCAAGAAGCGGCCCGCCGCCCGGGCGTACCCAGCAGGGAAGGCGCTGACATCCAGCGAGATCGGGCGCTCGGTCAAGCATGCCCCCCGGGACAAGAACGGGAAGGTCATCTGCTGGGACGCCTGCACATGGGCTGGCTGCCCCAAGGCGGCAGGGACCTGCGCCCACTCCCACGAGGCCATCAAGGGGCTTGGCAGCTTAGACTGGACCGTGCAGGCGCAGCTCATCAGGCGCGGCGGCCTGAAGTCTGGCGCTAAGGTCGACCCCGCCTCGGTCGACGGGCGGGTGGCTCAGCTCAGGGCCCAGGCCAAGGCCGAGGCGGACAGCAAAAGGGCTGGGGGAGGCGCCGGAGAAGGTCCCGGGGCCTCTGCGGGAGGCAGCCGAGCGGGAGGCTCGCCGGCTGCTTGGTCCCCCCCGGCTGCCTTCGACGAGATCCAGACCACCGCCCTCGAGGAGGAGCTCAGGCAGGCCGTCCAGGGCCTCGAGGAGGACTGGTTGCTGGACGCCCACGCCAACGCGCCCGCGGTGGAAGGGACCGGTGAGACGACTCATCCAGCTGCTCTCGAAAGATGGAACATCATCGAGCAGATCTTGGAGAGCGGGACCATCGCGACGCTGGGCGACATCAGCGACTACCTGCATTCACACGCCCTGGCCAGGCTCGCACGTGCCAGCTCGGAGGGCATCTCCCTGAGCTTGGAGGAGGTACTGCTGGAGGCGACTCGGGACGGGGGGCCAACCCTCGCCGAGGAAGCCGGTCGGGCCCTCGACAAGCTGGGATCAAAGGCGGGGAGGAGCAGCACACAGGACCTCAGCATTGGAGGGGCCTCCTGGGACGAGGAGGCTGGGGTAGGCCGCGGGAAGCTCACGGTGCAAGACCACGAATGGGACTATCTCGACTTCCAGGACGAGCTTCAGCCCGACGAGGAGATGCGAACCCGGCTCGGCCTCAAGGAGGGCGACGCAGAGCTCAGGCAGTGTCTGGTGCTCCACATCGCGGCCGCCCTGCTCTGGGAGGATAAGGAGCCTGATGCGCCGGCCGTGAAGGCCCTGGCTGCTCAGCTCCGCCGCGAGTTGTGGGATGGAGCCACCACCGCCTCCGCCGCATTGGGGGGCGCACCTCCCTTCGTCTCGCCACGTGAAGCCGAGCTCCGGATGCGCTGCCACGATGTCCAGCACCCGCACCACGACAAGGACTTCAGGTGCATCTCGGTCTTCCCCCTGAGTGCCCTCAACACGACCACCGTCTGGGTCTGGAGGATCAACCACTGGAACCAGCTCGAGATCGACTCCGTCTTGCCGACGCAGACCAGCGAGAGGGAGGTCCACGTCATGATCCACCGAGGGCATATGCGGGTGCTCAGGCCACCGGCCATCGGCGGCCAGAGTCCCAACAAGCGAGGCCGGGCGTTTGGGGAGATCCTCAAGACCTGGACACTAGCTGGGAAGCCCGTCCGCGAGCTGCTCACAGTCGGCTGGGAGATGTACCTGGAGTCAGAGGAGGTCGCGGGGCCCGTGATACCTAGCCGGCCCCCGCCCTGCGTGCACTGCAAACGTATGCAGCAGGCTCAGCTCCCAACGCGTGAGGGCGCCGTCGGGAACCAGGAGCTCGAGGAGGAAGACTTCTCCCGTCTCGCACCCCTCCTGCGCAGACCCGCCTTCGCGTGGGGCATCCGCACTCGCGAAATCTTCGCAGGGACAGGGAACTGGACCAAGGCGATGCGAGAAGCTGGACTCCAGACGGCTCCGTCCGTCGAGTATTTCCAGGATCCCCTGGCCCAGACCGGGCCCCAGGAGGAGCACGACATCCTCGATCCCCAAGTGCGAGAGAGGCTCCTCCTCGACGCTGGGGCAGCGCCAGGCCCCGACGAGGCGAACGTCTACCAGTTGGCCCCCCCATGCACGACCCACTCAGCTTGGTGCCTCAAGAACGGCGGGACCCGCACGTTCGAGCACCCGGACGGCGACGGGACGGTCCAGGCGGAGATCGACAGCAACATCATGACCGATTTCGCCGCCGACCTCTGCGAGCGCCTCGACGCCAACGATCGGGAGTGGATGCTCGAGAACACGGCCAGCGACGGACGCTACCCGAAGATCTGGGACAGGGCCAGGATCAGGCAGCTGCAGAAGCGCACAGGAGCACGGATTATCTCCGTCGCCATGTGCGGGTGGGGGCTAGGGCCCCCAGAGGAGCCTGCGAAACGGCACCGCAAGCTGATGTTCTGGATGGTCTCGAAGGGCCTCTACCCCTGGGCGCTCTCTCTGGCGAGGCGCTGCACCAACCAGAACGAACACGTCGCCCTGGAGGGGCCTCTCCCCTACGACCTGACCCAGACCCAGATCGACCACTACAACTCCTCCAAGCTCTCGCTCAGCCAGTCCGAGCAGAAAGACATCCTGAGCCTGACCAATCGATTAGCCCTGGCAGGCGTGCAGGCCCAGGGTCTCGCCGCATATACCAAGACCCTGGAAACCCCACAGCTCGGACCCGAGCTGCTGCGCCCGCTGAACGACCTCGTCGGCAAGCTGGGGCCCGTGAACTTCCACTGGAGCCGGGTTGAACCACGCACCGGGAAGGCCTTCGAGGACCTCCCGGAGGGCGCCGTGGCCTTGTACTACGGGCGCGACCGAGCCGACAACTTTGTGGCCAAGATCTCACACCGGTCGCCCCCATGCCTGCACGGTGGCGGGCGCATCCCCAGCGGAGCTCCCCCGCTGGCCAAGGCCCTGCGGGAGGAGTTGAGCACCCTCGGCTTCCAGGTAGGTCAGCGTGGACTACGACGCACCCGCTACGCCGGCCAGTACCCGACGAGGCTGTGCGCTGCCTGGGCCGAGGTCGTCAAGGCTGCGGGGGCGGGGACCCCCCCTGCGAAGCTCCTGAAGAAGCTTGAGCCCATCGTCACGACGAGGGCCGGAGACAAGATGGCGGCGGGAGCCGGTGACAGGGTTCACCTGGCGGAACCCCCCCCTCCTTTTCGCTTCCAGGACGTGCCAGTCACGGAGAAGGAGGCGGAGGAGGACCATCCAGCAGGGCTCAGAGGATGGCAGTGCGCGAACAGAGGCAAGAAGAGAGGAGGGTGGAAGCGCAACAAGGCGAGAAAGAGGGACCCCGACCGAGGAGCGCCACCACCGGGCCCTGGAGGAGATGGCGGAGACGACGAACCTGGGGGAGACGAAGGAGAAGGAGAGGAGGAAGAGGAAGAGAAGGAGCCGCCCAGGAGGGTCAAGAAGTCCAGGCAAGCCGAGCAGCAAGCCGATGAGCCAGTCAAGGTGCTTCTTCCACAGCGTGGGGACCGATGGATACCAATCCCTGGGGCCCCCATGTACGCGCACGAGCTCCAGAGCGTCCTCATGACCTGCAGGTGGCTGCGCGACGACGTTCTCAGTCCCGAGGAGCTTCGCCTGTTCGTCTACACCGACGAGGGGGACACCGCAGGAGCCGAGGGGCCGCCCTTAGAAGACGACGATCGTGTCGAACCCGGGGAACGCCTTATCCTGTGGATCGGGAAAGAAGACATCGGGAATTGGGCAGCCTGGGCGCCACGCTGGATCAAGAGGGCTGCGGACGAGGAGCGTGAGGAAGCGCCGTGGCACCGCAGCGAGGCCACTCCCGCGTCCCACCGCAGTGTCACGCTGAGGATCGCCGACCGCGCCAGCTCCCAGGGCTTTGGCAGCCCAGAGCTTGGCGTTGTCTGGAACAGGCGGGCCCCCCCACCGCACTCAGGAGGGAGGCGCTTCCAGCAGGCTGCCGCCCAGGCCCTCCAGAGACAAAGCCGCGAGGCGCCCGCTGGAGGGTCCAGCAGCGGCGGCAGCTCAGCCGACAGCATCAAGCTGGAGAGCATAAGGAGGAAGCTCGGAGCTGCCAAAGCCGCCGAGGTAGGTGTCCTGGAGGAGGAGGAGGAGGAGAAGCGCATCAAGGAACTGCAGATACAGCTGGCGGAGGCTAAGGAGCGCCGCCGGGCCCGTCGTGCGAGGGATGCCGGCAAGCGCGAGGCAGAGCAAGCGCAAGCCGGGCATCCCCGCCGGGCCAGCTCGGAACCCCCCAGCGGGCAGGGCGCGGCCACCCCTCTCGATCCAGCCTGGGAGGACGAGACCCCGTTGCCCTCGGCCATCCTGGATGGGGAGAACAAGTGCCACGAAGCGGAGTGCATCTTGAATAACCTGCTCGGGGTTCCAGCTGACTATCCCACAGGACCTGATCGGAGGAGGAAAGCACGGGAGCTCCTGATCGAGGGCATCAGCTCCATGTTCGAGGATCTACCGCGGAGCTGGACCGGCACCCCCTACGAAGAGCTAGGCGAGATCGCGAGCGAGTACGTTGACATCCTCGAGAGGCTGACCCGCAAGATGGTGAAAGCAGGGGAGCTGGACGACACCCCCGCGAAGAAGCGCCAGAGAATCGTGTATGAGAAGGCGGAGGAGGGACCCCCGAGCGACGACGCGGACTCCGCCGAGAGCTCGGAAGACGAGGTGGTGGAGAAGCCGTACGCGAGGACCGAGGAGGGAATAGACCCCCCCCTCCCAGAGGATCCAGATCCTCTGAGCCTCTGGCCCGGCCAAGCAGAGGCGGCCAGGCGGAGCAGGGAGGAGACTTTCCAGAGCTCTCCTGGGGCCAGCGGCAGCGGAGGCCCCGCCCCCGCCGCAGGCGCAGAGCCACCGCCGAGCGCACCTCCGCCGCCCGAGGTACTGGAGACCCCCTCAGACCCAGCCCAGCATCGGAGGAGCAGACTCCCCGCCACGATCCCCCAGAAGGCCGCGCCAACGAGGCGAAGCCGCTCGGCAATGACAGTCGTGGAAACAGCCAGGCGGGCCGCAGGCAGGTCGACAACCTCCAGCGGAGACCCCCCTACTGGGGGAGCAGACGCCGGCAGCGCAGGGACGTCCGGAGAGAAGCTCACACTTAGGCCCAAGCCGAGATCGCTGGGTGCCCAGCTGCGCGCCACCTCCAATGGAGAGCCATCGCAGCCCAGACCCCGCCAAGATGATCCAGCAAGGCCGCTCGTGCCCCCGGATCACGCAGTCAGGCCCCTGGTGAGGCCTCCGGGGTGGCGCCCGCTCCTCCCTGGGCAAATCTGCAGGCCGCCGGGCATGCCGCCGATGATGCCGCCCCCTTGGCCGTCCCCTCCACGGGGAGGCCGCTGTGGGGGACCCCCTTTGGGGGAGGCGCCGGCGGCACCGAGCGGTGGGAGGGCACAGGAGGAGGCGCGTGCCTACGTCAAGTGGTGCGCGGACCACCGCACCTTCCAGCCCGAGAAGGTGCCAGAGGTCGTGAAGCGGGGCAACTCACTCCTCCGTCTCGCCGGCAGCATCGAGAGGGCTGCCGAGTTGCTGAAGCACGCGCGGGAGGAGGTCCATGGGAACCCGGGAACCCGCTGGGCGGCGTACTCCAGGAAGACGTGCAGAAGTCCTTGGACCCGCACCACGCCGCCTACCTCCAGGCCATGGCCACCGGGGGGGTACCCGTGCGACGCACGGAGGAGCGGACGCGCACGCAGGCCAAGTCGCACTCCTCGGCGGTGGACCACGCGCTGGAGATGTTCGAGAAGGCCTGGAAGGACAGCCGTTACGGCGTTGTCCTCTGGGCCTCGGACGAGGTCGAGGACGTGCTCGCCGCCTCGGCGCTGGTCGAGTCGCCCAGCGGGAGGGTCCCCAAGATGTTGCCGGATCGGACCATCTCGAAAGAGGGCCGGCCGATCCACGACATGCGGGCGGCCAACGCCTTCTCCCCGAAGGAGCAGCACCCGCCAGCGAAGCAGCCCCTCCACCGGGGGCTTGCGAGGCTCAGCCTCTGGTGGGAGGCGAGGCACCCGGGCGTCCAGCAGGTGGTGGCGAAGCGCGACGTGGCCAGGGCCTTCAAGTGGCACCACCTGGAGCCAGCTGCCGTGCCAGAGTTCGGGACGACGCTCCCGGGCAAGGAGGTCGGGGTGCCAGGGCGAGTTATCCTGATCCACGGCGTGCTGGTCTTCGGCTGGGCTGGCAGCCCGGGCGAGTACATGGCGTTCGCCTGGGCGGCCAAGAGCGAGCACGAGAGGAGGAAGCCGCCGGCGCCCAGGATCAACGATACCGTCAGGTACGCCTCCAAGTGGCTCATGGACGACGGGGTCGTCCTCGAGCCGCTGGTGGGCCTCCGACCCTGGCTCTCGGCCGAGGAGCTCGACGGGGCCATGAAGCGAGTCTGGGGCCCGGACGCAGTTAACGAGGAGAAACTGGACGTCGAGGGGGAGTTCGCGGCAGAGCAGTTGATCTGGGGCCTCCACATGAACTTCGACACGAAGGTGGTTAGGCTCCCAGAACCCAAATGCATCAAGGCTCAGTACCTGCTCGCCCTCCCGGAGCTCAGAGGATCCAGGCGGGTCCCGCTGAAGGTCGCCCAAGAGCTGCGAGGCTGTGCCCAGTTCTGGGCGTCAGCACAGCCGGCCCTCCGCCCCGAGCTCCCCGCCCTGGACGGGCCCCTCAGCAGCGGGACGAGCTGGGCATAACCGAAGGGTACGCCTGAGGAAGTCGAGCTCGCCTGGGAGGAGTGGGACGCGTCGGTGGGGTTTCTGAGGATGCTCTTCGACGTCCCTGAGGCCTGGAGCACGACCTTCCAGGCCAGCTTCACGCAGGCCCTGTCGGTGCGCGAACGCCTCGCCTTGCCGGGAACAGCACGTACCACGCGGTGGACGGGCGGAGATGCTACCACCTCCTCGATCGGTGCCATCGACTGGGGGAGCGCAACTGCAGGGGATGCCGCGCCGACGCCGGAGTACATGGCCGCGGACGCCGGACCACTGCTCGAGGCCCTGAGTCACGCGGTCGGAGGCGAGAGCGGCGAGGAGGGCTGGATCATAGCGGTGGTCGAGCTGCTGGCGGTGGTCGCGTTGGCCACGAAGCAGGGCTCGAAGTGGGAAGGCGAGTTGGTGTTTTACGTCACGGACAATCATAATGTGAAGGCCTGGCTCACCAAGAGAAGCCCCAAGAACGCCCTGGCCCGCCACCTGATTCGTCTGGTGGAAAGGATCGAAGCCATGCACGGGTGCCGCATCGTCTCGTTCTTCGTGAGGACCTACCACAATGAGGTGGCCGACTGGCTTACCCGCGAAGAGGTCAAGAAGGTTCACGACACGCTGGCCACCCCAGGGTGGAAGCGCCTAGAGCCTCCCGCAGCCTGGGGCCAGATACTGGAAGACGCCAAGGAGCGCCTTCTCAGACTCCCTGGGGAAACGGGCCCCGTGGCCGAGGCTGCCCTTCGACACCGAGCGCTTCAGCGAGGACATGGGCTGCCGAGAGCTCTCCCGCTCCGCGGGAAGCTGGGCCGAGAAGTGGGGAGTCTCATCAACCCGTACACGAAGGCCTTCAAGCGCCTCGGGGGATCGGAGCCCGAGGAGAACCAGGAGGCGGGATGGCTCATGGCGTCGCTGTCCCTAGACCCCAAGGGCCGAGAGATGGAGGCTTTCCTCGTTGCAGCAACTCAGGAGAGCCCTGAAGTGGTGGTCGTGGACGCCCCGACCGGGGTAGACACAGCCAGGTTCGAGAAGGCACTCAAGCAGCTGGGCTACATGGTCTCGAAGTTCGAGGTGGTCTGCACGCACCACGGGGGCGCCACGACGCGGACCAGGCGGGTGCTCGTGGGCGGACGTCGGAAAGCGGGAGTGGGCCTGGCGTGCATTAACATGCCGCCGGCCTGCTCCCGAGCTGGAGGCGTCAAGCCTCTCCTGGACAAGGGAAAAGACCACCTGTGGCTCGACCAACAGGGCGAAGTGTCATGGGACCCCCGCATCCAATCCACCAGCGACCCCCTCCTCCTCAAGCCGGTCGGGCACCTCAAAAAGGATGGAGCGAAGCACCTGATCTACAGCGAGGAGGGGCCGGTGGGCACCATCCGCTGGCCTGGGGCAGAGCTCCAAGGGCCCGGGGCGACGCTCCTCCGTGTCACCGGAGGGGGCGGGGGCACGGTCCGCGCCCTGACACCCCAAGAGGTTTGGCGAGTGCAGGGAGGGACCAACGACGAGTGGACCCACATGCGAGCCCAGGGCTCCACCGAGGACGAACTCCTGAAAGGCGCAGCCAGGGCGCTCCCGCCGAGGACCGCGGAGGCAGTGCTGACCGCGGTGACAGAGGCGCTCGACAACACCAGCGCGCAGCGGGCCGGGGTGTGCCACGATCCAGAGGAGCAGGCTGCGTGGGAGGCCACCAAGCGCTGGTTCCGCGCCTGGGCCCAGGCACCGGATCAGCCCGCCCTGGCGCTGGCAGCAGAGGGCGAGGCAAGGGCCGGAGGAGCGCTCACCGACGAGATGCACAAGAACCGCCGGCGTGCCCAGGCAGTCCGCTTCAAGATGATCGACGAGGACACGCTCATCGGACCCCGCGAGGCCCCAGCCGCCGAGAAGGTCAAGCTAGACAAAAGTGTAACCCGCTCGAAGAGCCCTCGCAAAAAGAGCCCTCGGCGTGCCAAAGAGATGCCAGCAACCAACCTGGTAAGGCCGCAAGCGCTGGGCGTAGCTCGGAAGACCAACTACCCCGGGAAGGAGCTCGCCCCCGCCGGCCGCGCTGAGCCTGGCGGAGCCAACTACGCCGGCTGGTTCGCGCAGCAGAAGATGGAGGCCATGCTGCAGAAACTCAGCGAAGGCACAAGGGCAGGTTACGAGGGAGGATGGCGGCTCTGGGTGGCCGTGCGCCAGGCGCAAGGGCTCAGCCCTTGGCTCCCAGGACGTGATCGCGAGGAGCGCCTGGCCGACGAGGAGGCGCTCATCAACTTCGCCGTCCTCCTCGCGCGGGTCGTCGGGAGGACCGAGGGGACCATCAAGCAGAAGCTCTTCGCGGTGCGCTACGCCCACCTGGTGGCCGGCTACTCGGACCCCCTGCTCCACAGAGGCCGCCTCTGGAGCACGCTGGCAGGGCTGAAACGCTGGCAGGGGCCCGAGACCAAGCGGAAGAAGCCCGTCACGCCAGCCATGCTCGAATGGCTCCGCGGCTTTCTCCGGCGGGGGGCCAAGCTCCCCGAGGAGGATGCAGTGGTCATCTGGGCGGCCATCGTGACAGCGTTTTTCTTCCTCCTGAGGGCCTCAGAGTACCTCCTCCAGGACGGGCGCTCGTGGTCCTTCGAGCGCGTGCTGCACGGGGAGGACGTGGAGCCCAAGAAGGAGGGGAAGCGAGTGGCCAGCTTCCAGGACGCCGACGAGATGGTGATCTACATCAAGGGCAGCAAGACGGACCAGCTCAATGTCGGGACGGTGAGGAACCACTACCGCGCCGGCACGTCGCTCTGCTCGATCGCGGCGATGGAGCGGCTCCAGGCTCACCATCCTCAGCGGATAAAGGGCACCGAGGAGCGGCTGCCCCTTTTCCGCTGGGCGTCAGGTACACCGATCCGCAGGGCAGAGGTGCAGCACTTCCTGACGGTCGCGGGGCTGGCCGCCGGCCTCTCCAGAGAGGAGATCGGCAGCCATTCCCTAAGGATCGGCGGGGCGACTGCAATGTACCACGTGACCGAGGACCTCTCCCGGGTGCGCCGATTCGGGCGCTGGCAGTCGGACGCGTTCCACGGCTACCTGTGGGAGTCGCACGAGCCGATGAAGGGCATCTCCGGCAAGATGGCCAGGGACACCTCCTCGTTGACCAACCCGGCGAAGGACAGCGCCCCCAGCAGAGCTGCCGCCGGCGCCGAGAGCGCCAGGCGTGAGAGCCCATGAGGGGCCGCAGCGGGCGCCGCCGGTGCTTGCGCACCTGGCGTGCGCCCAACCCAAGCCGCCGGCTTCACGCCGTGCGTGCTTGGGTGCAGCCACCAGCCACCTGCCCCGCCGGCGAGTAGCCGCGCGCTCGCAGAGTACACCCGCCCGTGCCTTCAGCACTGGCTAATACCTCACGGCAGAAGCATGCGTATAGGCTCGTCCGTCAGGGCCCCACTAGTGCCTGGGATACTGTGGGTCCCCTTGCAGCCCTGGACGAGGACCACGCTGGAACCCGCCTGGCACGCCGGCTCTCCATGCCAAGCCTGGTCGTGCTGGGCATACTGGCGCCAGCTGTGATACAGTAGCTGGCAATCTGACGGCCCAGCGTGGCCGCAGCGCTTGAATTCATGCGCAGGCACGGGCCCGCGCCCCAGCGCTGGCCCGGGGAACCCCCTCTGTCAGGGGCCGGACCCTGCCCGCCCCGTGCACCTTGGGCACCTGTGGAGGCGGGGGGCCGGGAGATCTGGAGGCCGCGGCGCGGACGGGGATGCCAAGTACCGGCCCGTGCCGAGCGCCAGCGGCGACACCCTCGGGCCTCAGCCCGAGGTCGGGCTCCGCCGGCAATCAAGGTACCGGCGCGAGCCCAAGGCCTAGCCTCACGGAGGACAGCCGCGCACGCCGGCACCAGTTGCCTGGCGGCAGTCGGCAGACAGAGGGCCAGTCGGGCCCCGCACGCACGCCGGCGCACACGCCAGGCGATGCGTGACTCAGTGCCTAGACGGTGCCAGCAACACAACGCCTGGCACCCAGTTTTGGCGACGCCCATCAGGGCGCCCACACAGCACGCCGGCGCGTAGAATCCGCCAGGCGGCCAGTGTGCAGGGGCACTGGCAGCAGCACCAGTATTATAGAACAAAGGCGGCGAGGCCCGCTTCGCGTGGCGGAAGGAGGGACCCGCCTGGCGTGTCAACGCCGGCGGGAGGAGCGTGCGGCCAGCGCAGCAGCAAAATGGGGGGGGGCTGCACCGCTGCCGCCATCATCGCCATCTTCTCCTGAGGGCTCGCTTCAACCGCTTCGCGGCTGGCACGTCCCGCGGCCTTAAAGCAGGCCGCGCTTTCGCTAGCGCCGTACTGTGGGGGCGGGGTCTTAGTTGTTTGTCCTAAACGGTTGGACCCCGCCCTCCCCAGTCGGCTTGGGTTTCTTCTCTCCCTGCCCCTGCCTCTGCTTGCCCGTCCCTTTCCCTCTCTCCCGCTCAAGCCTTCGGGGATCAAAGCCCTCCCAGGGCCCAAAGGGGCCCTCTTTTGCCCGCCCACCCTGGGCTTTGCCTCGGTGTCCTACGGCACCGGCGGCGAGGCCCGCTTCGCGTGGCGGAAGGAGGGGCCCGCCTGGCGTGTCAACGCCGGCGGGAGGAGCGTGCGGCCAGCGCAGCAGCAAAATGGGGGGGGCTGCACCGCTGCCGCCATCATCGTCATCTTCTCCTGAGGGCTCGCTTCAACCGCTTCGCGGCTGGCACGTCCCGCGGCCTTAAAGCAGGCCGCGCTTTCGCTAGCGCCGTATTGTGGGGGCGGGGTCCATGCTGATCCTGCGGCCGCCGCCGCGGGAGTTCCTGGAGCGAGGGCCGCCAGCGTCCTTGCGGAAGGCGCTCCTGGAGTTCGACAAGAGAGCGGTGATGTCCAGGGCGGAGGCGAAGCAGCTCGCGGCAGAGCTGGGCTTCGTGCTGCCCGCCTGAGCGCGGCTGCGCCCCGCTCGTAGCCCGCGGGGTTGTCCCAACGGCTTGGTCTAGCGCGCAAGCGGCTCGCGGGGTTGTCCCGACAGCCTGGCCCGCGGGGTTGTCCCAACGGCTGCGACGTGGCCATTAGAGAACGCGCCTGTGCTGGCCGAGGCGGCGACGGCGCCGAGGAAAACCGACATGCGCGCTCGTGCAATGGAAAGGCGAGGCGGTGGCGGGGCGCGAGAACAAAAACAACAAAAAAAACAGGAGGGCGAGGTCGGGGGCAACGTAGGGAGCGGGGGGGGGGGGCCCGCGCCAGGGCGAGAATAAATATACGCAGAAGAGACAGTTAGGACGCCTCACCAACCACGAGGACGACGGTGAGCGCTTTTTCCAGATTCGCCCAGAGGATTCTCATGTGGAGTCCTTCCGTAGGAGTATATATATATATATATATATTTTTTGGGGGGTGGGGGGTAAAGACAATTTTTCTAAAGTGTCCGCCACCCTGACTGCTGGGGCCGTGTTCTGCTCACCTGCTCACCCACTTGCGCTGCCGCAACAGGTGGCGCTTTCGAGCCGCGTGTCGACAAAGTACCCCGCCTCTATCTCGCAGTCGCGCGCGGTCCGTTCTGTACCTTTTGGAAGCACTTTCGTGCGGCAGGCGCATATCTTTCTTTACTTCGTTCTTGCCCATCTCTCCCCGACCGCGGCCCAAGAGGAAGCGAACAAGGTCCCTCCTGGGGAGTGGGGTGGGAGAGGGGAGTTTTCCCAGGGTGTTCGCCAGTTGCTTTCGACACGCAGGCGTGTCGTGGTCCCCTCGTGCTCGAATGCTCGAGGGTGGAGTGCGGTGGGTGGGGGTGGGCAAAATGTCCCAGTCCACCTTGGCATGTCGTTGCAGTTTTTCGTCGCCCTGAGCGCTGTCTTCGCGCGTTTTGTCCTCAGTCGCGGAGTCCAACTAACGCTCTGCGGTCGGAGGCGGGGGGCTCGGGGGGCGGGAGATGGGTGGGAGGGGGGGCGGCGTGAAGGCAGCGTTCTCAAGCCTGCTTCCGCGCGCGCCCTACCCGTTTGTAGTGTTATGTGGGGGAGCATTGGGGAGCACATTTTTTTTATATATATATATCCCCGCCCATATCGGCACCCCTCGCGCACACGTGCAACACCAATTGCGCTTCGCGGTGCGTGCGCTGAAGCCCTCCGACAATCCTGGCGCAAAACCTTTTCGCGGCTGACGGCTCACGTTTGATATCCGCCCCCCGGCGCGTCTCCACGTCCTCGTCCTTAGTGACGGGCCTTCGGCCCATCCCGCCGCCGTGCCTGGTTTCTTATTCTTGTTCTTCTCTTCTCTTCTCTTCTCTTCTCTTCTCTTCTCTTCTCTTCTCTTCTCTTCTCTTCTCTTCTCTTCTCTTCTCTTCTCTTCTCTTCTCTTCTCTTCTCTTCTCTTCTCTTCTCTTTCTCTTCTCTTCTCTTATCTTCTCTTCTCTTCTCTTCTCTTCTCTTCTCTTCTCTTCTCTTCTCTTCTCTTCTCTTCTCTTCTCTTCTCTTCTCTTCTCTTCTCTTCTCTTCTCTTCTCTTCTCTTCTCTTCTCTTCTCTTCTCTTCTCTTCTCCTCTCTTATCTTCTCTTCTCTTCTCTTCTCTTCTCTTCTCTTCTCTTCTCCTTCTCTTCTCTTCTCTTCTCTTCTCTTCTCCTTCTCCTTCTCTTCTCTTCTCTTCTCTTCTCTTCTCTTCTCTTCTCTTCTCTTCACACCCCCCACCCCCCCCCCCCCCCCCAAAAACCCTATTCCTCTTCCTCTTCCTCTTCCTTTCCTCTTCCTCTTCCTCTTCCTCTTTCTCTTCGCTCTTCCGCTCCTCTTCCTCTTCCCTTCCTCTTCTCTGTTCTCTTCTCTTCTCTTCTCTCTTCTCTCTTCTCTTCTCTTCTCTTCTTTTCTCTTCTCTCCTCTTCTCTTCTCTTCTGTTTTCTTCTGTCCTGTTCTTCCTCCTCTTCTCTTCTCTTCTCTTCTCTTCTCTTCCCTTCTCTTCTCTCTTCTCTCTTTCCTCTTCTCTCTTCTCTCTTCTCTCTTCTCTCTTCTCTTCTCTTCTCTTCTCTTCTCTCCTCTTCTCTCCTCTCCTCTCCTCTCCTCTTCTTCTCTTTTCTCTTCTCTCTTCTCTCTTCTCTCTCCTCCTCTCTTTTCTTCTGTTCTCTACTCTTCTCTTCTCTTCTCTTCTGTCTTCTCTCCTCTTCTCTTCTCTTCTCTCCTATATTTTCTTCTCTTCTCTTCTATTCTCTTCCCTTCTCTTTTCTTTTCTTCTCTCTCTTTTCTTCTCAAGTATTCTCTTCTCTTTCCTCTTAACTTCTCTTCTCTTCTCTTCTCTTCTCTTTTTTCTCTTCTCTTGTCTCCTCTTCTTCTCTTCTCTCGTCTCTCTTCTCTCTTCTCTCTTCTCTTCTCTTCTCTTCTCTTCTCTTCTCTTCTCTTCTCTTCCCTTTTCTTCTCTTCTCTCCTCTCCTCTTCTCTTCTCTTCTCTTCTCTTCTCTTCTCTTCTCTTCTCTTCTCTTCTCTTCTCTTCTCTTCTCTTCTCTTCTCTTCTCTTCTCTTCTCTTCTCTTCTCTTCTCTTCTCTTCTCTTCTCTTCTCTTTCTTCTCTTCTCTTCTCTTCTCTTCTCTTCTCTTCTCTTCTCTCTCTCTTCTCTTCTCTTCTCTTCTCTTCTCTTCTCTTCTCTTTCTCTTCTCTCTCTCTCTCTCTCTCTCTCTTCTCTTCTCTTCTCTTCTCTTCTCTTCTCTTCTCTTCTCTTCTCTTCTCTTCTCTTCTCTTCTCTTCTCTTCTCTTCTCTTCTCTTCTCTTCTCTTTATTCTCTTTCTTCTCTTTCTTTCTTTCTTTCTTTCTTTCTTTCTTTCTGTCTGGGGTGCTAGTAGGAGGGCTTTGAGGGCAGTCTGGGGGCCTTGACGGCCGTCTGGGGGCCTCTTGGGACCTCTTCGGGGCCCTTCGGGGAGGCCTCTTGGGGCCTTTTAGGGGGCTTCTTTGGGCGAGGGCCTTTTGAGGGGGCCTGGGGACTCCTTGGGCGCTTTTTTGGAGTTATCCTCGGCGTGCCACGCGCGCAGCGCGTTTCAGGCAGGGTGAAGGCACTGGCAGTGACCGCCTTGTGTGACAGTGCGTGCGGGCAAGCGCGCAACAAAGCCCGGCCCAGAACCTCGGGCACGGGCCTGCTTGCGAGGGCGCGGGTCCTGCTCTGGAAGGGGGGCTGTGGGCAAGGGCCCCCGTCGCGTGCGCAAACGGGGCGGCCACCCAAGCACGGGCTTGCGGTGGTTGTTCGACGGCGAGAGCGCGGGCCCCGACCGCGTGCGCGACAGGCAGGGCCGCCCAGGCACGGGCCTGTGGCGGTAACTTTACGGCGAGGGCACCGACGCGAGCGCCATTCGCGGCGGCTCCTCCGGCACGGGCCTGCGGGGTCTCAGCGGCGAGGGCATGGGCTTCGACCGCGCACGCGAAAAGGAACAGCACCCAGGCACGGGGTTGCGGTGCGTGTTTGGCGGCGAGGGCATGGGCCCCGACCGCGAACAGGAAGACAGCGAAAAATGCAGCCACCTTGCCTGCGCGGGCCTGCGGGGTTGGCGTTGCGCCGTGGCGAGGGCAAGGGGCCCGACCGAGGTCGGCGGTGGAGGCGCGGGCCCTCGACCGAATGCAGAGGCTTGGGGCGCTGAGCCGCGTGCAGAGTAGCTCCCCCGAACCAGCCGCGCCTCCGGATGGTGTACACGGTATAGTTGTCGTCAGGAGACATCGGTACAGGACAGCCCTTCAGCCCAACCCTTGTCTCCACGCCCAGTTGCGGCGACACGCGTGCCCTGGCCTGGCGCCAGTGCCCTTCCATCGCTCGGCCAGCGCGTGGGCGCAGACAGGCGTTGGCAGGTGGTAGTGGGGGTGCCGTCGGTGCCGAGGGCTTGAAAATTTGCGTTCGGGTTCTCCATCGGCCTGCTCTCGCTGGGGGCCGTCTTTAGGCCCTCTTGGTCAGCCTCGGGCGCTCTTGTGGGGGGCCGGCTGGGGCCCTCTTGAAGGCTTCGTGGGGGCATCTTGGGGCGATCTTGGGGGCTTCGTGGGCCGTCTGCGGCGCTGGGATAGCAGACAAGGGCATTCACAATGCATCTGCTTCCCGTTGGCATTTTCTCCTGCTTGGGTGTTGGACACAGGTTGCGACCACTGCCAGATCTGTCTTCGAGCAGGGGCCCGTGGCGGCGAAAAGTTCCTGCAGTCCTGCAGGGGCCGGCCGTCCCCCTCTCCTTCCCCCCCTCCGCTCCGCCAATCTGCCCTACGCGCGGGGCAGATGCAGACACCTGAGAGACCTTGGTGGCGCACGCGGCGCTTTCCAATTTGTTTTCCTCTCTGACGACTGTCTTGTCCTTGCCTGGGTAGGGTTGCCTTTCTGCGTCTGCCCCCCAGTGGGCAGGAGGTTCCAGAGAAATCTACAGTACCCTTGAGGTGTTCTGCCGGTGTGCGGAAGAGTTCTCCGCTGCGACGAGGATTCGGCCGAAGGGGTACGGCGGCAGCGCCAGTAGGTGGCAAAGGCGCGTGGTAGGTAACAGGGGGGGGTAGAGGGGGGGGGGGGGGGGGGGGCGCCGCTCTCCCCACTGACTCACAGTGGTCAGTGCGGAACCGCGAGGAACCGCTCCCTCCCCGCCACGATGGACGCGAGGCGGACGGACAGCCGGGCCGCGACTCGGGGCGGCCGGGGGGGCCCCGCAGCGCAGCCGCGCCAGGAGCGAGACGAGGCGCCGCGGCCGGCGGAGCCCCGCGGCGAGGGGGCGGAGGCGGAGGCGGCGCGCGGCGGCGGGCTGGGGCCCGCCAGGGGCCGGCCGAGGCGCGAGGGGGGCGCGCGCGCTGGCTGGCGGAGGCATGGGGGCCCCGAGGCGGGGTCGGGTTCTGCCGCCCGCCGGCCGGCGGGGCGGACGGGGGCGCCGGCGGCGGCGGGGGGCGGCGGGCCTGAGGCGTAGGCCGACGGCGGCGGGCGGCGGGCCATGGCAGGGCCCCGCGCGGCGGCCTCGGCTTGACGTGCTCGGCGACGGCGGCTCGTAGCCATTTTGGCTCGAGCCATTTTGGCTCAAGCGGCAGAGCCCGCTTGGTGTGGTCGGGTCGCGGTCGTGGGGCATCGGCGGGGCGGGCGTGGCGCGCCGGCCCTGTGCGGCCACGGACGCCACTGCCGCCAGCGCCCGCTATGCCTCCGCTTGCTTTCTCGATGTTTCGTTGGCTTCTTGGGCGGCCCGTTGTCCGGCGGCCTCTGCGGCTGTCCGGGGAGGGGGTCCGTGACTTTCTTCTTGTGCGGTTGTGCTCTGTGCCGCCGGGCGCAACCTATTTCTTTCTGCGGCTTCGCTGTTTTTCTCTCCGAGGGCGCCTTGGGGGGGGGGGCTGGTCGCTGAGACCGTGCAGGTCCTCGGTGTCCAGCGTCGCCCCTTGCACCGTCGGGGCCCCTCTGGTCTCATGTGCTGGTGCAAGCAAGCATGGGCCTTGTGCGACGTCGCAATGTTGTACGCTCCTATCCTGCCCCTCCTGTTCCGGTGTTCCTGTCTTGTCCCTCCATGAGGCTTCGGCTGTTCTTGTGCTCCTGCCCTGTTCCCCCTGCCCCTTCCTGTTCCCCCCTTGCTTGCCTCTTTCCTGCGCGTCCCTCTCTTTCACGTGCGTTATTGTTCGTTTGGCCAGTTGCTGCACGTGCTACGTTCCTGACTTTATGCACCCAGGGCCAGCGCAGAGCAAGCAAACATGCCATATGCAGCGTTAGTGGGAAGTGGTCAGGGGCTGCGTCACAGCGCAAGCAAGCATCTTGACTACTGCGTAAGTGCCATGGGGTTCCTGGGTTTTTCTTTTGGCGTTGGGCCCCGTGACCGTTGCTTTCTCGGGGTGCCCGCGGCCCCCGGGGTCGGGGGTCCTGTTCTTCGGTGCCGGCCTGAGCTTATCCGTCAAGGCCCTGGGGTTCGCCTGGGCGCCTCCCTGGGCAGGCCGGGTGTGCTGTAGTCGTCGTCGTCGTCGTCGTCGTCGTCGTCGTCGTCGTAGTCGTCGTCGTCGTCGTCGTCGTCGTCGTCGTCGTCGTCGTCGTCGTCGTCGTCGTCGTCGTCGTCGTCGTCGCCTGCAGGCCAATCTGACGGTCAGAAGGGGGGGAGCTGTCAACCAGGGCCTGCCCTTGCCCTGGTTGGGAGCGTCGTCCTGCATTCTGGCCCCTCCGCCCTGGCCCTCCCTCCCCTCCCTCCCCTCCCTCCCTCCCTCCCTCTCTCCCTTCTCTCGCCCCTCCTTCCCCCCGTCCCCTGGGTCTTGTATCTGGACAATGTTAACCGACCCTGGAACGACATACCCGTGCCAGGGTCTGTTGTTCCTGGGTCTGCTCTCCCACCTCCGTGTTGCCTGTCAAATCTTACGCCCTGCCTGAGCCTGTCCCGCCCTATCCTGAGCCACCGCCCGCTCCGCACACAGCCTGGGGGGTGAGGGGTCGGCGGGCCCGGGAGCGCGGCCGCGCGGGCAATGGCATGCGCGGCGGCGCCCGCTGAGGAGGGCGATAGTGACGATGCCCCCCTGGTAGCTCCGAGGCCCGCTCGCGTGGCGGGGCCGGATGGTCCAGCCCGCAGGCGGCGGCCGGCTGAGACAGGCGGAGGAGGGGACTGGGTCTATGACGACCGCGAGGAAGCCTACAACATAGATTTCCCGAAGTGTGATCGTCATCGACTCCTCCGTTCCCTAGTGGAACTGTTCGCGATCAGAGGCCAGGTCAGCCATCGTAAGGATTATGATGCGGAGGGGCGCGTGCCCTTGCAATTCGAGGCCGAGATACTTCTCAACAGTGGCACGAGTATGCGCGACCTCTTGCTCAATACGAATTTATCGGATGAGTTCACGGTGCAGTGTACAGTCGTGCAAGATGATGTCCTCTGGGCCCTCCCAGCGAAGGAGAGATGGCAAATGGCATATACCATGGCTGTTTGCTGCACGTTACCGGCTGCAGAAATCATCAGAGACAATGTTGATGAGGTCCGGAAGTTGGCGGGGCCCCAGCAAATCGTGGCTTTCATGGCGACTAGGGTGGCACGCCCGCGTCTTTTGTTTGCGCAGCACAGTATATTTAGCAAGGTAAAGCACAATGTCCTCAAGGGCTTGTCTCGGGACGACGCCCTGAGGCACTGGGCTTCGACGAAGTCTTACGATGTAGCTGAGCACGTTGAGCGCCTCAGAGTTCGCAGCTCGGACAACACCGCCCGCAGCAAAATATACATAATGCGGGAGATCAACGGTATGACTTTAAAAAGCGCCGGGTTCTTCGCCAAGAAGAATTGCGGGCGTACCTTTCCGCGCCATTCGTACTCGCAGCTTGAGCCCCATTCTAGGAAGCTCACGGGAGATTTCAACAAGTTCATGCTGGTGGGGCCTGGCGCCCGCCGGTTTTTGAAGTGTTATTTCGCGATGCCGAAAAAAAGCTCTTCGATGGATCAGGCTCCGACGACTAATTTATCCATTTTTCGGCAATGCTGCGTTCGGCGTGGCAGGCATACCGGACGGTGCTTGGAGAGATGATTTTGGAGAGCACTCGCAGCCGATCCGAACTGCAGGTTCCAGCAACCCTCGGGCCACGGCCACAGGTCTTCCAGCTCCAGCCCCTCGCCCCCGCCGGCAAGTGGTGGGCCGCCGAGCGGGGTTAGAGGAGGTGATGCGCTCAGCCCGTGCGGGCTCTCCACATCGCTGGGGGAATTCAACCCGACGTCCCCGCCCCGTGACTTCAGCATTCCTGGGGTGACAGGTAAGGCGCGGCCGGCGGCCCCGGCTCACGCCTCGGCGCCTGGCACCCCGCAGGCCGCCCGTCACGCCAGCTCGCCGCCGGCGCAATGGCTGGGGGCTTCGCCGGCGCCGGCGTCGCCACCGCCGCCGCCGCCGCTGCCGCCGCAGGAGGAAGCGCCGCCGGCCCCGTGCTCCCCGACTCCGGCTGTGACAACCCCCCCAGGAGCCCGCAGCCCGCTTCCCCGGGGCCGCCGCTCCTAAGCCCCCCGCCATTGCCGGCGGGCTGGGAAAGCCGGCGCGACCCATACAACGGCCAGCTCTACTTCATTCACAAGACCACGAAGGAGAGCCGGTGGGACCACGCGGCCTCTTCCCGCAGAGTACTCATCGTGCGACGCGCCTCTGCGGGGGGCTTGCCCAACGCCAGGGCGATTCGCAAGCCGCCAGCTCCCTCCGAAAACGGAGGAGACGCGCGAGGCGGGAGCGGCAGAGGAGGCACGTCTATGGCCTTGCCCGCTCGTGCCCGAATCGGCCCTGTGGTCTGCAGGGCGGACCAGGCCGGCCCCGTCAGACCAGCCAGGGGAAAATGGCGCGACGACGATGACGACGACGACGATCACATGTCACCAGCTCCCTCCGGGAACGGTGGAGACGCGCGAGGCGGGAGCGGCGGAGGAGGCGGCGGGGGCGGGGCCGGCGAAGCAGCTTGCATCACCGCAGTTCCTACACAACTGACGTGCCCTGCACGGGCGCGCGATGGAAGACCCTCGCAGAAGTGGACCTGCAGGGCCAATTCTGGGGCAACGTCTTGGATGCGCGGGCCGTCTCGTGCCAGCAGGTGCTGGTGCACTGCCGTGGCCCGGCGCGTCACGAGGGGATGGTCAACGCCCGCGCCCAACGCGCTGCACGCACCGCGCCGAGGGGGAGTGGCCAGTAGCCCCCCTGGCCAAGCACAGAAATGGGCCAGCAACCCGTCATGCGCGTGACCGCCCACACCCGGTAGCGCTTCCAAAAATACGGGGGCGCCTCCCACCCCAGAGGATGCGAGTCCGGGGGGGACGGACCTGGGCAGAGCTCAGCAAACGAGCGCTGCAGCGAAGGAAATACTACCGATGCTGCCTTTCTGAACGCTTGCTGGTCGTGCTCTAGCAACGCCGGGCGGACGACCTGCCAGCGATACCACCCCAAGAGGGCTCTCCAGCGCTCGGGATGACATCTCGCAGCCTCCAGCTGCTCCCCGACACAGGCTGGGTGCCTATCCAACATCGCCGGCGGCCACGGGAGGCGCCCTGCTAGTGCAGTCACAGCGGTGTCCCAGGAGGGGACGTGCATGTTCCGTGAAGCCTGCCAGGCCCAGGGCGCCGGGTGGTCCAGCGGGAGAACGGCGAGCCTGGCTTGCGTCATCAAGGCACGCTCCAAAAACTTCGTGCCCAGCCTCAGCGGCCAACCGCATTGGGCCACTACCACGCTGTGACGGACAGGCGGGCCCGTGTGGCAGCCGAGGAGTTTGCGGCCCCACTCAACCTGGAGGCGGTTCAGCGCTGCTTCAGCCCCTGCGGCTAGTGCCAGCAGTGGAGATGCGTAAAGGATAACCGACTCCACGCGCGGGGGGACTTGCGCTGCGGTGACCGGGGCAGAGAAGCCGCCGCATTCGGCCGCCTGCAGTACATCTTCAAAAAGGCCCTTGCCTCTCGCAAGTATCTCTTGGAACAGCGGCTGAAAGGTGAGGTCAGCGTCCACTGGGACGCCTAGGAGACGCTTAGTGCGCACAACTGGGGCCCCTGCAGAAAGCGGCGGGGGGGCGCCCAGGAGGGGCAGGGCCGCCGTCTTACTCTTCGGCTCAAGGGCTCGGGGGCTCGGGGCTCGCGCGCGCGCCGGGGGGGCCGGGCCTGCGCGCGATGGCGCCCTCGCCCGGGCTCGCGGGCAGGAGCTTGGCAGGGCCAGAGGTAGGGCGGCAGAGGAGGAAGAGTAGGAAGAGGAGGAAGAGGCGGCAGAGGCGGAGGAGGAGGCGGCAGCGGCAAAGGAGAAGCACCGCCGCCGCCGCGACGGCGCCCCGCAACGCCGCCACCACAACGGCAACCGCCAGCACCACCGCGACGGCGACCAGCAGCACCAGCAGCAGCGCCACCGCCAAGACGAAGACGAGCACAAGCGACAGCGCCGCAACCAGCGGCGGGGCAACGACGGCGAGCACCAGCAACAGTAGCACCAGCACCAGCACCAGCACCAGCACCAGCACCAGCACCAGCACCAGCACCAGCACCAGCACCAGCACCAGCACCAGCACCAGCACCAGCAATACGACTACGACAGCACCGGCGCCACGACGCGACGGCCCGACCCTGGCAGACATGACCCCCCTGGGGGTGGACACCGCCAGGGTCTAACCAGGAAGACCCTGTCCACGAAGGGTCTGGGGGCACCCTGGGGGCTTCCTGGACAAGCGGCGTGGGGCCGCCGCCGCCGCCCGACCCGGGTCCGCCGCCTGGCCTCTGGACGCTGGTGCGGCGAGGGCCCCCGAGGCGACCGCTCGGGAGCCAGGCGCGACAGCCAGAGCAGCAACCGCGACGCTCGGCGCCAGCACCGGGCGACGCACCTGACGAGGCCGAGGAGGAAGAGGCGAGAGAGCAGCACGAGGAGGCAAAGGAGGCGCAACGCGACCACGAGGCGCCGAAGGGGGCAGGCGCGAACGAGAGGGCGCGGCGCCGGGCGGCCTACGCTCGCCGGGTCCTTCGCCGCGGCCGCCGGCGAGCCGCGCGGCGGCTGGCGGCCAGTGCCCTCGAGGCCGCGTGCGCCGAGCACGACGCGCTCGTGGAGCAGGCGGCGGCTTTCGAGCGTCGGCGTGCTTGCCTTGCCGCGAGGTTCGACGCGAGGTGGGCGCAAAGCGAGCTCCAGAAGGCGCTCGCCGCAGCCAGGGGCGCGGCGGCGCGCGACGAGGAGCGGCAGCCGCAGCAGCGACAGCACCAGAGCCCGCCTGCACAGCAGCAGCCGCGTGAGGAGGCGCAGGAGGGCGGCAGGAGAAGGCGTGGCGAGGGCCGCCGCGACCAGGAGGCCAAGCCAGGACAGCCAGCGCCCCATGAAGGGGATGGGTACTCTCAGCTCCGGCGCCCGCGCCGGCGACAGGACGCTGACCGTGAGATGGCGCGGGCGGGTGTCGGCGAGGGCGCGCCGCTTGTGACCAGAGCGCACTTTCGCCGCGGGCGCTGCGAGAGCAGGCAGCACCGCAGCGACCAGAGCGACAGCAGCCAGCACCCAACTGCGGCCACAGGCGGAGGAAAACTACGACGGCGCCCGCCACGGCGCCCACCACGACGGCGACCAAGACAGCAACGAGCAGCACCACGACGGCGACCAGCAGCACCAGCAGCACCGCCACAGCCACGACGGCGAAAAACAACGGCAGCAGCACCACCGCCACGACAGCCATGAACGCATGACAAGAACTGATGCGAAATTGACCGGGCCAGCTGCTGTGCTACATTCTGCATTGCTTTACACGGCAGGCCCTGCTCACAACTACGACCCGCGGCGTTGCCAGCCCCGCCAGCTACACCGCCACGACGGCGACCACGCCAGCACCGCGCCAACGGGCACCACGGCGACGACAACGACCAGCACCACAGCACGCAGCCAACGACCAGCGCCACTGCACGCGCCCACAGCGACCAGCACCACAGCGGCAGCGCACAGCACCACAGCGACCAGCACCATAGCGACCAGCACCACCGACAAGCACCACAGCACGCACCCAACGACCAGCACCACAACGAAGACAACGACCGCGGCCAGCAGCAGCACCACGAGCAACACAGCGGCGGCGACCAGCAGCCCCGAGAGCAGCAAGCACAGCCAGCAACACCACAGCGACCACTGAGGGAAAGACCACGAGACCAGCAACACCACGCCAGCAGCACACAGTACCAAGACCAGCACCACGGCGGCGATCTTGACCAGCACCACAGCAACGACCAACACCACAGCGACCAGCGCGACAGCGACCAACACAGCAGCAGCAGCAGCAGCAGCTGCAGCAGCAGCAGCTGCAGCAGCAGCAGCTGCAGCAGCAGCTGCAGCAGCAGCAGCAGCACACAGCACCACAACGACCAGCACCACAGCGACCAACACCAACGACCAGCAACACAGCACGCACCAAACGACCAGCGCCACAGCACGCAGCCAACGACCAGCACCACAGTGACGATCAGCACCACCACAGCACCACAGCGCGCAGCCAACGACTGCGGACGGCAGCCCCCTGGCAGCAGCAGCAGCAGCAGCAGCAGCAGCAAAAGCAGCAGCAGAAGCAGCAGCAGCGGCAGCCACCAGGGCCCTCCGCCACCCCAGACGGCCATTCCAGCCGTCTGGCCGCCAGCCCTCCAGCCCCTTCCGAGGGGGGCGGCTGGCGTCAGCTGCAGCCCGTGCCCCCCCAGGGGAAGAGCCCCATTCCCGCGGTGGGACTCCCCTGGGGCCAGTTCCCCATCGGGGTTCGCGCGGCTCCGCTGCGGGCCCCAGTGGCGCCCGGGCTTGTGCAGCAAGCCCACGGGAGCAACGCGACATCATTTTCGACAACAAGAGGCAGTACGACCCCCAACAGTGGCGCCGCAAGCAGCAGCACAACGACGACGACGACCGAGAGATGGTCGCCGCGGGCGCTGCGAGAGCAGGCAGCACCGCAGCGACCAGAGCGACAGCAGCCAGCACCCAACTGCGGCCACATGCGGAGGAAAACTACGACGGCGACCAAGACAGCAACGAGCAGCACCACGACGGCGACCAGCAGCACCAGCAGCACCGCCACAGCCACGACGGCGAAAAACAACGGCAGCAGCACCGCCGCCACGACAGCCACCAGCAGCACCACCGGCACCGCGAGCACCACCCAGCGCTGCGCTGACCCAGATTCCCGGATTGACTTCGAGATCTCAGGAAGAACGTATTCTTGAAGGGACTCTGAAGTCTCAGGGGGAGGTTAAGGGAGGAGCGCGCGAGGGCAGCCAGTCCCGCGGCGACCAGAGCGACGGCAGCCAGCACACAGCCACGGCAGCAGGCGGCGGCTCTCAACGACCGCGCACACGACGAGAGCGACCACCACGACAGCGACCAGCAGCAACACCAACGCCACCGCCACGACAGCGCCCAACAGCAACGCCACGACAGCGACCGGCAGCGCCGCCACCAGCACCAGCACCAGCAGTGACACTGGCAGCACCACCTGTACCACGACAGGAGCTGCGCACACCAGGGAGGGACCAGCGAGACGCGCTGCACGGCTACCGCGGACAGCGCGTGGGTGAGGCGAGCCACCCAGGGCCACCGCGCAACGACGCTGCCCCAGCAACGCCGCCGCGCGGACGCTCGCAAGCGGACGTGCCCGAGCCAGTGGGCGAGGTTTCGGGCGAATCCGCGCCCCGGCCGGCGGAGGCCGAGACTCCCCCTCGAGAGCTCTTCGTTTCGCCGGGCCGGTCTCTGTCGCCGCTTCCTGCCGGACAGAGCCACTTTAGCGCCGTGTTCGGACAGGCGCCTGCGGCCGGATGGGACTTCTCTGGGCTGTTCGCGCCGCCGCGGGAGACAGCCGAACGCGCGGCGGCCGAGGAGCAGCAACAGCCGCAGCAACCGCAGCAGGGGCCGGACCCCCAGGAGCCGGAGCAGCCAGAGGCCAGCGAGGTTTGCTACATGTGCCAGGAGCCGCTTGACGACTCGAGGGTGCAATGGCCCGACTGCGGCCGCGTCCCGCACTGCTTCCACGCGGCCTGCCTGGCACGGTTTCGCCCTCTCCGCCGCGGACTCGCACACCTGCAGAACTCGGGCGGCGATTCCAGCCGGGTAGAGGACGCAGCGTGCCCACTCTGCAACCACAGGTGGGGCGACGGCCCGAACTCTGCCGCGCGGCTCGCGGAGCTGGCGGGCCACCTTGGGCGCGGCGGGGGGCTCCCTTTCCGAGGGTGCCGCTGCCTGCCTTGCCAGGGAGTCGCAGGCGACCCGAGTTCCGACGAGGAGCGGGCCAACCGGTGCCGAGGGGGGCCCCTCGTGCTGCCGGAGGGGCCGGCACCGCACGCGATCGCCATGTGCCCGCGCCACCCGGAGCGACCCTCGCGATGGCGGCACTCGCGCGGGCCAGATGGGCTGACGAGCAGCTGGGAATGCGCCGCCTGCGATGTCGCCCAGCTCGGTAGCGAGGTCCCGCCGCCGCTGGGCGAGAGGCGGCCAGCCAGGGCAGGTCGAGTGGGTCGCCCGGGCCAGCGGGGGCGCCGGAAGGCCTTGGAGGTGGCGGGGGGACTGGCTCTGCGAAAGCTGCGCCGCCACAGCGCTGCCCGAGCCAGAGGCCGCGCAGCCGGAACGGCCGCCAGAGCCAGGAGCAGGAGGCGGGGGCCGGCGGCGGACGGCCCACGAACCCAGTTCAGCGGCTGGTCGCCTCCACGACGCGCTGCAGAGGCCAGCCGCTACCTTAACTCCTGGATGTATGTGCCGCTCCTCCTGGGCGCCGCGGGCCAGCTTGACGGGCAGGAAGCCGCCGCGTGGCGACAGCACCCTGCCGCAGCACACTGGTGGGAGAACGCCGCGGCGTTCCTCCGAGAGCGGCCGCCCGCCGACGTGTCCGCCTTCCGCGCGGCGGGCCCCCTGCTGCCGCAGGCTCTCGGAGACGGGCTGCACGGGGACCAACTGGGGCTGCCGGCGGTGGTGGGGCTCCTCGCCGACGACAGAGGATACGTGCAGCCGATCGCCCAGGACATCGTGATGCAGATCTTCGGGGGTGGACTTCATCCGCGCTGTGGAGGTGCAGGCTGGCGCCTACAGGGCATGGCTTGCGCGCGGGCTGCCTCCAAGACCCGCCCCGGCAGCAGGGCCTGGATCCAGAGCACCGGGCCCGCCAGACGCGCGCGGAGGAGGCGCCGAGGAGGAGCCGCAGCCAGCGCCCGCAGCGGCGGAGGGAGAGGGGGGCGCCGCACTAGGCAGAGGAGGGAGAGGCGAAAGAGGAGGCAGAGGACGAAGAGGCGCCGGAGGAGGCAGAGGGGGCAGAGGCGCCCGAGGAGGAGAGGGCGAGCAGGCGGCAGAGGAGACCCGAGCAGCGACGACGACGACGAGAGCAGCGAGGAAGAGGGCAGCCACAGCCAGAGCGACAGCGCCTCCGACAGCGCTGGCCCCGCGCCGCATGCGCCAGCGCCGCCGCCTGCGCCAGCGCCGCCGCCTGCGCCAGCGCCGCCGCGCAGTGGCGGAGGCGGGCGACGAAACCGGCGCCCGGCGCAGTCTGCCTTCCCCGACGCCGCCTGGGCGCTCCTTGACGCAGTGGACTTGGAGGCCGAACTGCGCCGGCGGGTGCCGTGCATCCGGGCGCCGCCAGCTTTCCTCCGCGGCCGCCTTCGCCAACTCTACCACACGGTCCTCGAGGAGGTCCTGCGCGCAGACGCCCTTCCTGGCGACGCCGACGGGCTGCAGAAGGTGAGGGCTTGGAAGCTCCTGGTTCTCATTTGGCGCATGCTGCTGCGACGGGCCGCGAGCGCTGGGGCGCCAGGGCGGCGAGAGCTCGAAGCGCGACTGGAGCAGTTCGAGGGCGGCTCCTGGGAAGCGCTGCTGGCCCCAAGCCTGCAAGGGCAGCGGCCTCTGGGAGGAGCGCGCGGCGCGGGCGACGCCGAGGCGAGGCGCCAGCGCCTCCTGGAAGACGCGGTGGCGCTGGTCAGAGCAGGAGGCCTCAGCAAGGCGCGGCAGCTGCTCGCCTCGCGCGGGCTGGCGCCGGGCACGGCGGAGACTTTGGCATAACTGCGGGACCCCGCCCGGCGACCGCCGAGGCCCGCCGCCGACTTGCCGCCTGCCGCCCGAGCCTTCCAGCCGGCTCGGCCCGTCGAGCTCGACCGCCGCATCTGGACCGACTACGTCCGCTCCGCCCCGAAAGGATCTTCCAGGTCGCTGAGCGGAGCCAGCTTTGAATTGCTCAAGCTGGCCTTGGACGAAGACGAGGCGCTCGAGCTGCGAGCTGCAGTGGCGGAGCGCTACGCGCGGGCCGAGATCCCAGCGAGCGTTGCCCGCGCCCTGGGCACAGGCTTCATGGCGGCGCTGCTGAAGGACAACGGCCGCGCGCGAGGCATCGTTGCAGGCGACGCCTTCCGCCGGCTCGTGGGCAAGGCCCTCTCCCAGCAGTGTGGGTCCGAGATGGACGACGCCTGCGCGCCGTTCCAGTATGCGCTTTCGACGAGAGCGGGCACCGACAGCGCTGCCCACTTCCTCCGAGCGGCCAAGGACTCCGACCCTGCGGCGACCATCGTCAGCATCGACGGCATTGGGGCCTTCGACCACGTGCGCCTCGACCGCATGATCGAGAAGCTCCTCTCGCTGCCGGAGGCCTCCGCCATGGTCCCATTCGTCCTGCTCTCCTACGGCCAGCCGTCGACGTACCTCTGGACAGACGATGCAGGAGTCGCGCACGAGGTGAGGCAGGGAGAAGGCGGAGAGCAAGGCGACCCGCTCATGCCGGCGCTGTACTCCCTGGCTCAGCATGGCGCCCTGGAGAGAGCCCGCGCGCAGCTTCAGCCGGGCGAGACGCTGATCGCCTGCCTGGACGACGTCTACATTGTCTGCAGACCAGAGCGCGCTATAGTGGCCTTCCGCGTGGTTACCGCTGCCATGCGCGAGTGGGCAGCGATCGAGGCGAACCTCGGCAAGTGCCGCATGTGGAACCGGGGCGGCGTCGAACCAGCAGGGCATTTGTCGTTGGGCACAGACGTGTGGGTTGGCGGCGCCGGCACGCCTGAGGAGCACCGCGGCCTCAAGGTACTTGGCACGCCCCTGGGCACCGCGGCGTTCGTGGCCTGGCTGACGCAGCAGAGGGCGGACGAGGGGCGCAGCTTCCTACAAGAACTCCCCAACCTGCCAGACCTTCAGTGCGCTTGGGCGCTCCTGCTGTACTGCGCGGTGCCACGGTGCAACCGCGTCCTGCGCACGCTGCCTCCGACGCTGTCGCGGTCCTACGCCGAGGCCCACGACCGCGGGCTGCAGGAGGCGCTACATGACCTCCTCGACCTCGACCCCGCGCCAGCTGAAGCAGAGAGGCTCTTCCGAGTGAGCTCGCTGCCGCTCGGCCTCGGAGGCCTTGGACTCAGGTCAGCCGCGCGCGCGGCCGAGTGCGCGTACTGGGCGTCTTGGGCGGACGCGCCCCCCATGTTGCGACGAAGAAACCCTGCAGCAGCAACGGGGCTCACCGCCGCCCTCCGCGCCGGGACAGGCGCCGCAGCCTCGTGCCTCCAAGAAGCTGAGCGCGCGAGGGCTGCCGCCGCCCGCGACGGCTTTGCGACGTGCCCAAGTTGGCAGGAGGTCTGGGACGGCGCGCGCCCTGAACAGACAGAGCCAGAGCCGGGCGAGTGGAAGCGCGGATGGCAGTACCGCGCCTCAGCAGCCCGAGAGCGGCGCTACAGGGAGGAGGTCGTTCTCCCGAGCCTCACAGACGACCAGCAGTGGATGCTCGACTCGCAGGGGGGCCGCTGCGGCGGACGGCACCTGGCCCTGATCCCCTCGACGCCAGAAAGCACGTTCACGCCAGAGCGCTTCCGGGCACTGCTCCAGAGGCGGCTCCGCTTGCCGCTGGGCGCCGCGGCAAGCAGGTGCAACGGGCGCTCCTGCCGGGCCCGCTTGGACGAGAGAGGCGACCGCAGAGCAGCTTGCCCCCGCAGCGGACGCCTGCTGAAGCGCGGCGCTCCCATCGAGCGGATGTGGGCCCGGGTGTGCCGGGAGGCAGGAGGCCGTGTCCGCTCCGACGTGTTCCTGCGCGACATGAACCTCCCGGGCATTGCCGCCAACGACGGGCGCCGCCTCGAGGTGGTGGCCAACGGCCTCCCTGCCTACCGCGGCAGGCAGCTCGCCATCGACGCCTGCATCGTATCCCCGCTGAGGGCCACCGGCGGGCCGATTGCGCAGAGGCTCCGCCCAGGACTCGCGCTGAAACGGGCGAGGCGCCGCAAGCAAACGACTTGCCCTGAGCTGGTGGGCTCGCGGCGGGGCTACCTGCTCGTGGCCGGAGCAGAGACGGGCGGCCGCTGGGACGAGGAGGCGTGCAAGCTCCTCGTTACCCTGGCCCGCGCCCGGGCGAGGAGCGCGCCGGCGGCGCTGCGAGGATCGCTTGCGACCGCGCTGCTGCGCAGGTGGAGCGGCATGTTGGCGTGCGCCATCCACGACGCCCTGGCCGCGAGTCTGCTCGAGGACGTGCCCTCTGAAACGCCAGCGACAGACGGGGGGGATCCCTGGCGAGGGGGCGTTGTGTCGGCGCTCCCTGGAGAGCACCGGCCCCCGCGTGGGGGCGCGCGCGGGCAGGGCGGGGCACAGCGGCTCGCAGGAACGCCGACAGCACAGCTACTGCGAACAGCACCACAACCACCGCCACCACCACCAGCACAACTACGAACAGCACCTCCACCAGCACGACGACGACCACGACGACCAGGAGGAGGAGGAGAAGGACCACCACGACCAGCGCCACCACGGCCAGCACCACCACGGCGACCAGGACCACGGCGACCAGCCCCACCACGGCGACATGCGCCACGACTACGCGCCACCACGGCGACCAGCACCACCACGCCCAGCACCACCACGACCAGGAGGACCACCACGACCACCACCAACGCGGCGACCACCACCACGACCAGCGCGACTACGGCCAGGAGGACCGCCACGACCACCACCACGACCACGGCCAGCACGACTGCTGCCAGCACGACCAGCACCACCACCAGCACGACCAGCATGACCACGGCCAGAGGACCACCACGACGACCACCACCACCAAGACCAGCACCACCACGACCACGGCCGGCGCCACCACAGCGACAGGCACCACCACGGCGGCCAGCACCACCTCGACCAGCACCACCACGACCAGGAGGACCACCACGGCGACCAGCGCCACCACGGCGACCAGCACCACAACAGCGAC
Source organism: Prorocentrum cordatum (assembly GCA_963575745.1). Classification (NCBI taxonomy): domain Eukaryota; class Dinophyceae; order Prorocentrales; family Prorocentraceae; genus Prorocentrum; species Prorocentrum cordatum. Next base: position 67,706 of record CAUYUJ010022498.1, read on the forward strand.
CAGCACCACCACGACCAGCACCACCACGGCGACCGGCACCACCACAGCGACCAGCACCACCACGGCCAGCACCACCACGACCAGGAGGACTACCACCACGACCAGCACTACGGCGACCAGCACCACCACGGCGACCAGCACCACCACGACCAGCACCGCCACGACCAGGAGGACCACCACGACCAGCACCACCACGGCGAGCAGCACCACCACGGCGACCAGCACCACCACAGCGACCAGCACCACCACGACAGCACCACCACGACCAGGAGAACCACCACGACCAGCACCACGACCAGCACCACCACGGCGACCACCACCACGACCAGCGCGACCACGGCCAGGAGGACCACCACGACCACCACGACCGGCACCACCACGACCACGGCCAGCACGACCACGGCCAGCACGACCAGCACCACCACCACCACGACCAGCACGACCACGGCCAGAGGACCACCACGACGACCACCACCACCAAGACCAGCACCACCACGACCACGGCCGGCACCACCACAGCGACCGGCAGCACCACGGCGGCCAGCACCACGTCGACCAGCACCACCACGACCAGGAGGACCACCACGGCGACCAGCGCCACCACGGCGACCAGCACCACCGCGGCGACCAGCACCACCATACCAGCACCACCGCGGCGACCGGCACCACCACAGCGACCAGCACCACCACGACCAGCACCACCACGACCAGGAGGACTACCACGACCAGCACCACCACGGCGACCAGCACCACCACGGCGACCAGCACCACCTCCACGACCAGCACCGCGACTACGCACCACCACGGCGACCAGCACCACCACGAGCAGCACCACCACGACCAGGAGGACCACCACGACCAGCACCAACACGGCGACCAGCACCACGACAAGCGCGACCACGGCCAGGAGGAGCACTACGACCACCACCACGACCAGCACCACGGCGACCACGACCACCACGACCACGGCCAGCACGACAAGCACCACCACCACCACGACCAGCACGACCACGGCCAGAGGACCACTATGACCACCACCACCACGACCAGCACCACCACGCCCACGGCCAGCACCACCACGGCGACCAGCACCACCACGGCGACCAGCACCACCACGACCAGCACACCACGACCAGGAGGACCACCACGGCGACCAGCACCACCACGGCGACCAGTACCACCACGGCGACCAGCACTACCGCGACCAGCACCACCACGACCAGGAGGGCTACCACGACCAGCACCACCACGGCGACCAGCACCACCACGACCAGCACCACCACGGCGTCCAGCACCACGACTGCGCACCACCACAGCGACCAGCACCACCACCAGCACCACCACGACCAGGAGAACCACCACGACCAGCACCACGACCAGCACCACCACGGAGACCACCACCACGACCAGCGCGACCACGGCCAGGAGGACCACCACGACCACCACGACCGGCACCACCACGACCACGGCCAGCACGACCACGGCCAGCACGACCAGCACCACCACCACCACGACCAGCACGACCACGGCCAGAGGACCACCACCACTACCACCACGACCAGCACACCACCACGGCGACCAGCACCACCACAGCGACCAGCACCACCACGACCAGCCCCACGACCAGGAGGACCACCACGACCAGCACCACCACGGCGCCACCACGGCGACCAGCACCACTACGACCAGCACCACCACGGCGACCAGCACCACCACGACCAGCACCACTACGACCCGCACCACCACGACCAGGAGGACCACCACGACCAGCACCACCACGGCACCACGGCGACCAGCACACTACGACCCGCACCACCACGGCGACCAGCACCACCACGACCAGGAGGACCACCACGACCAGCACTACCACGGCGACCAGCACCACCACGGCGACCAGCACCACCACAGCGACCAGCACCACCACGACCAGCACCACCACGACCAGGAGGACCACCACGACCAGCACCACTACGGCGACCAGCACCACCACGGCGACCAGCACCGCTACGACCAGCACCACCACGGCGACCAGCACCACCAGGATCAGGGGCAGCACGGCGACTAGCAGCACCACGACAGCAGCCAGCAGCACAGAGGAGGAGGAGGCGGCGGCGGCGGCGGAGGCGGCGGAGGAGACGCTGGCGCTGGCCCGAGGCAGCGCGGCGGCGCGGAGGGCGAACGCACCGCCGCGAGGCGCAGCGCCGCCGCAGGTTCGTTCACGGGCAGAGGGGGGAGGATTCAGCCCTCCTAAGCCACAACCCTCTGCCCAGCGACCTGCGGCGGCGGGCGCGGCGACCATCGGCGGCAGGCCCAGGGCGCCCTGGGCCGGGCGCCGCGGCACAAGGCGCAGGCTGGCGGCGGCGGCTGGCGGCGGCTTGCCGAGGGCGCCCCGGGCGCTCCTGGGGCGCCGAGGGGCTTGGGGCAGCTGAGCGGGGGGCCCCCGGCGGGGCGGCTAGCTGGCGGGAGGTTCGGGTTTGCCCTGGCTTCGGCCGAAAACCCACCGCTCCTTCGGGGCGCGCCCCCGCCCCGCACTCGCCGTGGGCGCGCGGGGGGTCCGCGCTGGCCGCAAGGGGACGCGGCGGCCTTGGGTTAAGGAAGGGGGAGAAACAAAACAAGAACCTTCTCGTAATTAAAGCGCCCCTTTACGCGCCGAGCGTGGCGGCTACAGGCTGACCATTCCTCCTCGGACAACACTGCCCTCGCGGCCCCCTCTGACGGACAAGGCGTTGCGATGTCATCTACAAACTGAGGGGGGGCTAAGCGGTGAAACCCTAAACGCCCCACCGCGTCAATGCGATCGGCCAGCGACGACAGCTCACTCAGGGCACCGCGCAGGAAGTGCCTCGCCTGCGGCCGCGGCGTCAATTCCGCCGCTGCCAGACGCGACGCCTCCCTCACGACGCTGTCGAGCTGGAGCTCCCCCCGCGGCGGGGCGGCGCAGTGCGCTGGCGGCGCGTCTTCCGCCGCGTCGAGCAAAACTGCCCAGGCGAATGGCGGAGCGATCGTGCTGCAGCCCTGTGGGGGCACGTCCGCTATGTCATCCGCGAGCCCGCGGAGCTGGGTGTTGAAAACATGCAAGAAAAAACGCGTGCCCTGGGCAGTGCCACGTAGCAGCATGAAAACCGTGCTGAGCAGCCCACGCAAGCAGAGGCACTGGTGATCCTGCGCCATTGCGTCGTCTAGGATTAGCCCATCCGGCCCACGCTCGCCGGCCTGGAAGACACCTAACAACATGGCATGGCGCAGCGCCACATCAAAAGCCCACTTCCCGTGCGCAAGGGCCCACCAGGTGTGGAGGCCCTGCGCGTGGCGCAGCTGGGCTTGCAGGGCCAAGCCCACGACAAGAGTAATTAAGGGCGTCTCCAACGCCACCTTGCTGGCATGGCCCACGAAACGCCTCTAGCAGACCGCTGTTCCGAGTAATCCGGAGGGCGTCCTGAACAGACGCCATATTCGTGGCGATTGAAATCGGCCGCAAGGCGGGCGCGGCACGCACGGTGGCTGGGCCACTCTTGCGAAGAGGCGTGATCTGCCACAGCGACCAGATTCTCGCAGTCACACAGGCGGCGCGTGCCAGGTTCACCAGGGCCTTAGTCAGGCGTATCCCTGCAGGGGCCTCCGCCCGGAGGGCGGCGTAGCAGCCATGCAGCGTGCGGTTGCCTGGTTTCAGAATCTCCAGCACAGCGATCACTTCCGTGTTCGAATGCGGGGGTGATGGGGCAGGCGCGCCCTCCAGGGCACCCGCTTTGCTGATCCTGGCAACCTGTCTCTCCATGGCCTCCGCGGCCTCCGGGTCCTGCTCAAAATCGTTTTTATCGCGCGCGAAAAGATCGCGTTGGACGGCCTCAACCATCCCCGAGGGTGGCATCGTGGCCCCCGTGGTCGGGTCTGCCAGCCTCGCGTCAAAGCGTTTCGCACCTGGAAGAAACCCGAGAGGAACCGCTCCGCGGCTCCAGGGTTGACCTCCTCGAGATGGAAAAAACGGTGGACCGCCCTCCTACGCTCGCCCCGCGCAGCCCGTGCTACTTCCATTTTAAATCCTTGGTGCGACGCGAAGCTGGCGGGGTCCAGCAGCTTACGAGCGGTGGCCTGCGGGGTCCGTCGTTTGCCCCCCATCACCTTGGTGGCGCCAGCCGCGTGCCCCACCAAGGTGTAGACGGCATCGCGGGCCCATGCCGCAACGTTAACTACCGCGCGCCTTTGCAACCTGGTGGCGCTGCCACCGAACCTCTGCGGCCGTAACCACGAAGCGCTCGACGCCTCTTCCACGCGCCGGCTGAGCGCCTCGAGGGTACTTGAGACTTCCCTGAGGCCCTTGTCCCACTGGGGGCCCGACGTCCAGGCCGCTCCACCAAGGCCCGCTGCCCTCGGGGTTGTAAACTGGCACGGCACCTCTGCAATGACTAGGCGATGGTCAGATAGAGCAATAAAATCAGGCTGGACGTGCACGGGGAGGGGCGACGCCCTCGCACCAACAAAAGGTCGATGCAGGTGCCTGAGACATGCGTCGGCGTGGGGGGATTAAATGCCAGGAGCCCCGCAGCCTCCAGCCATTGCTGGATCTCCTTATCCGCGGAGGACTGCTTACAGTGCGCGCAAGTGCAAAACTACGGGTGATCAGCCAAGTAATCCACATGGACGTTCCCGCCCCCCCCGAGAAGCACGCGTGCGTGTGGGTACCGGTCTTGGCAGAGCGTCGCATGCGCCGCGACGGACCTCCAAGTGTCCGTATCCCCTCCGTGCCTGGGGTAGAAGGCGCAGAAAATTACAGCCGGGCCTTGCGTGGGCCCGTCGCCCCACACCTCAAACCATTGCTCCCTGTTCGAAGAGAGGTCTGGCAGAGGTCGAAGCATGTGTTCGACTTCCGGGCGAAAGAAGATGCCAACAGAGTCCCACGCCGCGGACCGGGCGCCATCCCGACAATAAGGGAAGCCCTCAGGGAGCGTCGCGCCCTCGGGGGATCGAGCCCCCGGGAGAATACAGATGTCCACTGACTGGGCGTCGAGGGCAAAAGCAACCGCTTTGAGGCGCCACTCCAGCAGCTGGTCGGCCCCCAACTGCAGGAACCCACAGCGGCCCGGGTTTAAAGTGGCAATGCGCAGGGTCGCTCGGGCAGGGGCATCAAAAGGAGCCCCGTCCACCGGCGCTGCCTCCGCAACAGGAGGCGGCCCGGCATAGGGGGGGCCCGCCACTGGCGACTGGGGCGCCAGCACACGCAGAGGCGCGGTAAGGACGTGCTTCGGGATGTAAGCCATTTCATCAGCGAAGGCCCACAGCTCTTGCAACGCCGGCCCTGCTCCACTCAGCATGTGGGCAGGGCGCGGCGGCAGCAGTTCCAAGGGCGCCAGGGCGTCGCGCAGGGCCGCCGCGGCCTCCAGCTGGCGGGGGCTGCGCGCTAGCCACTCCTGGCAGAAAGAGCGGGCGGGGCGCAGCTGCTTCTGCGCTTCTCCTGAGGCGTCCGGCCGCGCGCGGGCGCGTCGATCAGCCTCCATCGGCCGGCCCGCGCCTCGCGACCGGGCGGCGCGCCCGGCTGCGCGGGAGAGGTGGCTGCGCGGGCGGGCAGAACCACCACCGCCAGCTCGGCGCGACGCGACGTCGGTAGCTCGACGGCGGCAAGGGCGACGGCAACGGCGCAGCAGCGGCGGTGCCGACCCTGGCCGCATCGTCGAGCGGCAGCGGCAACTCCCCTGGCCGTCCGCGGTGCATCTGCTCCGTCACATTACAAGCTTGCTGACGAGTCGTGAGAGAGGGAGGCAAGGCAACAACGCAAGACAGCGCACGGGCAGGCATGCTGACTCCTTGCTCCCAGCTACCCCTGCCTCAGGAGCCTACTACTAACCCACTCCTGCTGCGGCGCACATGCGTGGGATGTGACCTGCCGTGCTCTCAGTTTGCCTGGCGCAGTCGTTAGCGGGGGCCCCAGAGTGCCAGTTCCGGTTGCGGTCCATGCGAGGAGCGAGACCGGGGGCCACAGTGGGGGACGGAAGGGGCTTGCGAAGCGCACAGTCTCTGCTACATGCGCCATGCCGCCGCAGAGTTGTTACCTAACGGCGAAGACTGATAGGTTTCTAGTGGTGTCAAAAGAGAGCATCTGATGACTCAGAAGGGAGGTCTGGGCGGCATCCGGACAGCGAGGGCTGGGCTCAGGGCCGGGCTCGCTTTAAGCAAACAGTCACACACTTCGTGCTCTTCGACCTCCCAGAACTCCATTCCCGGGCCACATTTTGAATGCCCGAAGCCAACTCTAGGCCACTTCGTGCTCTACGACTTCCCAGAATTCCATTCCCGGGCCACATTTTGGATGCTCGGAGCCAACTGCAGGCCACTTCGTGCTCTTCGACTTCCCAGAATTCCATTCCCGGGCCACATTTTGGATTCACGGAGCCAACTGTAGGCCACTTCGTGTTCTTCGACTTCCCAGATCTCGGTTCCAGGGCGACATGTTGGATGCCCGGAGCCAGCTGTAGGCCACTTCGTGCTCTTCGACTTTCCAGAACTCCATTCCCGGGCCACATTTTTGATGCTCGGAGCCAACTGTAAGCCACTTCGTGGTCTTCGATTTCCCAGAACTACATTCCCGGGCTACATTTTGAATGCCCGGAGCCAACTGTAAGCCACTTCGTGTTCTTCGGGCCACATTTTTATTTCACAGCGAAGACTGATCGGTTTCTAGTGGTGTCAAAAGAGATCATCTGATGACTCAGAAGGGAAGTCTGGGCGGCATCCGGACAGCGAGGGCCGGGCTCAGGGCCGGGCTCGTTTTAAGCAAACAGTCACACACTTCGTGCTCTTCGACCTCCCAGAACTCCATTCCCGGGCCACATTTTGAATGCCCGAAGCCAACTCTAGGCCACTTCGTGCTCTACGACTTCCCAGAATTCCATTCCCGGGCCACATTTTGGATGCTCGGAGCCAACTGTAGGCCACTTCGTGCTCTTCGACTTCCCAGAATTCCATTCCCGGGCCACATTTTGGATGCTCGGAGCCAACCGTAGGCCACTTCGTTTTTTTCGAATTCCCAGAACACAACTCCCGGGCTACATTTTGAATGCCCGGAGCCAACTGTAGGCCACTTGGTGCTTTTCCAATTCCCAGAACGCCACTCCCGGGCCACATTTTGAATGCCCGGAGCCAACTATAGGCCACTTCGTGTTTTTCGATTTCCCAGATTTTCAAGATTCATCATCTTCCACCTCCGAGTTTCCGCGGTGCTTCTCAGCCTGCAAGTTTTGCCAACTGTCCGCTTCACACGCCGCTCCTCAGTGCGATCCTCTTCCGTTTGCGAGATGTCTTCCAAGTTTTGGTTGGAGGCCGAGAAAGACGGACAGAACAAATCCAAGTAGCGCGGTCATCATCCCATCATCTTCCGCAATCATCACATCATCATCACCAATGGCTTCGCCGAGCACCCCGGTGGAGACTCAGGTCTTACGGGTCCGTGCCCATACTACTACTACTACTACTACTACTACTACTACTACTACTACTACTACTACTACTACTACTACTACTACTACTACTACTACTACTACTACTACTACTACTACTACTACTACTACTACTACTACTACTACTACTACTACTACTACTACTACTACTACTACTACTACTACTACTACTACTACTACTACTACTACTACTACTACTACTACTACTACTACTACTACTACTACTACTACTACTACTACTACTACTACTACTACTACTACTACTACTACTACTACTACTACTACTACTACTACTACTACTACTACTACTACTACTACTACTACTACTACTACTACTACTACTACTACTACTACTACTACTACTACTACTACTACTACTACTACTACTACTACTACTACTACTACTACTACTACTACTACTACTACTACTACTACTACTACTACTACTACGACATCACACTAAATCCATTCATGGGAGTGCCTGTTTTGGAGCTACATTCATTGATGCAAGTGTGTCGTTTGAGGCTCAACCCGTTGATAGCAGTGTCTCGTTTGGAATCACATCCGTTGATAGCAGTGTCTTGTTTAGACCTCAATGCATTTATACAAAGATCTCATTTGGAGATACCGTTATCGAAAGCAGTGTTTCTACTGCTACTACCACTGCTCCCATCACTCCTACTCGTTCACTCCACACAGTACAACTACTACTTCACTGTTACCACTACTACCATCACTACTACTTCTACTACTGTTACTATTACTGCTGCTGCTGCTGTTGCTGCTGCTAGTGTAGCTATTGCTACTGCAACTACTGGCAGTGCCAGTGCGACTGCCGCTGATGTTGCCACTGCGACTGCCACTGCGAATCCGAATGCGACTGCGAGAACACCAGAATTCTACAACAGCGCTCTTACATGAATACCACAGGCAATGTTCTCAGCTATGCTTGTACACATCGCTGTTAGGTTGCTTTGCCGGGATAGTGCTTATTTTATGTTTACTTAAAAGCGAAGATTGATAGGTTTCTAGTCGGGTCAAGAGAAAGCATCATTACGCCCCAGGGGGGTCTGGGCGCGATCCGGGGGAGGGTGCCAGGAATTTTTTCCAGCCAGCGGTTACACACTTCGTGGTCTTCGAGGTCCCAGAATTCCATTACGGGCCCACATTCTGAATGCCCGGAGCCAACTGTAGGCCACTTCGTGGTCTTCGAGTTCCCAGAACTCCATTCCCGGGCCACATTTTGAATGCCCGGAGCCAACTGTAGGCCACTTCGTGCTCTTCGAGTTCCCAAAACTCGATTCCCGGGACACATATTGAATGCCCGGAGCCAACTGTAGGCCACTTCGTGGTATTCGAGTTCCCAAAACTCCATTTCCCGGAGCCAACTGTAGGCCACTTCGAGTTCCCAGAACTCCATTCCTGGGCATGATTTTGAATGCCCGGAGCCAACTGTAGGCCACTTCGTGTTCTTCGAGTTCCCAGAACTCTTATTCCCGGGCCACATTTTGAATGCTGAGGCAGGCTGATGCTGAGGCTGAGGCAGGCTGAGGCTGAGGCTGAGGCTGAGGCCGAGGCTGAAGGCAGACTGAGGCTGAGGCTGAAGCAGGCTGAGGCTGAGGCTGAGGCAGGCTGAGGCTGAGGCTGAGGCAGGCTGATGCTGAGGCAGGCTGAGGCTGAGGCTGAGGCTGATGCAGGCTGAGGCTGAGGCTGAGGCTGAGGCCGAGGCTGAAGGCAGACTGAGGCTGAGGCTGAAGCAGGCTGAGGCTGAGGCTGAGGCAGGCTGAGGCTGAGGCTGAGGCAGGCTGATGCTGAGGCAGGCTGAGGCTGAGGCTGAGGCTGATGCAGGCTGAGGCTGAGGCAGGCTGAGGCTGAGGCCGAGGCTGAAGGCAGATTGAGGCTGAGGCTGAAGCAGGCTGAGGCTGAGGCTGAGGCAGAGGCAGGCTGAGGCAGGCTGAGGCAGGCTGATGCTGAGGCAAGCTGAGGCTGAGGCTGAGGCTGAGGCTGAGGCTGATGCAGGCTGAGGCTGAAGCAGCCTGAGGCTGAGGCTGAGGCTGAAGGCAGAGTGAGGCTGAGGCTGAAGCAGGCTGAGGCTGAGCTGAGGCAGGCTGAGGCTGAGGCTGAGGCAGGCTGATGCTGAAGCAGGCTGAGGCTGAGGCTGAGGCTCATGCAGGCTGAGGCTGAGGCAGGCTGAGGCTGAGGCCGAGGCTGAATGCAGACTGATGCTGAGGCTGAAGCAGGCTGAGGCTGAGGCAGAGGCAGTCTGAGGCTGAGGCTGAGGCAGGCTGAGGCTGAAGCAGGCTGAGGCTGAGGCTGAGGCTCATGCAGGCTGAGGCTGAGGCAGGCTGAGGCTGAGGCCGAGGCCGACGGCAGGCTGAGGCTGAGGCTGAAGCAGGCTGAGGCTGAGGCAGAGGCAGTCTGAGGCTGAGGCTGAGGCAGGCTGAGGCTGAAGCAGGCTGAGGCTGAGGCTGAAGCTGATGCAGGGTGAGGCTGAGGCAGGCTGAGGCTGAGGCCGAGGCTGAAGGCAGACTGATGTTGGGGCTGAAGCAGGCTGAGGCTGTGAGGCTGAGGCAGGCTTAGGCTGAGGCAGGCTGAGGCTGAGGCTGAGGCAGGCTGAGGCTGAGGCTGTGACTGCGACTGCCGTTGCCACTGCGACTGCCATCGCGAATGCGACTACGACTGCGAGAACAGCAGAATTCTACAACAGGGTTCTCATCTGAATCTTAAAGGGCATGCTTCCAGATATGCTCCTACACATCGCTGTTAGGTTGCTTTGCCGGGATAATTATCTTTTTCCCAAGGCATCGCGGAGGAACTCCCGCCCACGGATCTGCACAGCCAGCGAAAGCATAATCATAAGGGGGCGGCAGGAGGGGCGGGCACGGGCAGGAGGGGAAAGACACGGGACGACGAGCACAGGACATGCGGGGGAAAACGGAACTGCCACTCCCCTGCCCCGACGGGGGGCGCAGCCAGCGGCCCCCGCCGACGCCCGACAGTGACGTTCTTCTACTGGAAGGTGGGGGGCCTTGTGGCGCCCGCGAGGCGCTCCCTGGCCGACAGGCGCACGACCGGCTGAGCGTCGTCAGCGTGCTGCGCAGGGGGCGTGGCGGCTTTGATCCCCGCCAGCGGCCCGAAATACATGAGCAGCTCCTCCGCGTTCGCTTCCAAGACAGACCGTTTTCCTTTGACCTTCACGAGGCCCTTCCTTTTGTTCTCAAGCTGGATGGTCAATTTGGCTAAGGGGCTCACCCGGAGCGTTACCTCCAAAGCTGGCTGGTTAAAGTCGCCAGTCACCAATGCGAGCGGCGGCGGCGGGCGCGGTGTCGCGGGGCTCCGCGCGCGGGTGTCGCCATGGGCGATGGTGACGCCGATGTCTCTAACGAGCCGGTGGAGGTCTTCTTTGGAGGAGCAGGAACCCACAAGGAACGTCGCCTCGACGCTGACCCTGCCGTCCTTGCTTTCACCTACTGTGTCACGCATCTGGCGCTGCTAGGCGCCCAAGGCTGAGTCGAGGTCCGACTGGGTGCGCAGCGTGGCCGAGGTGAGCAGGTCCTGGACTGCAGGCGAGCTTGTAGGAGCTAGGGCGCCACCTGGCGGCGCTACAAGGGCGAGGGCCTGAACTCCACGTGGAGTAGCTTGGGCTTCCTGGAGGAGGGCCTGCTCCACTGCCTCCTCCTCCAGCTTCCCTTTCAGTACAGCCCGCGACTCGGGATCGATTCGCGTAGACGCTGCAGGCGGCTGCCCGAGGAGCGGGCACGATGCGGGGGCGCGGCTTTCAAGTATAGCAAGGCGACCACGTAACCCGGCAACCTGAGCTAGGTGCGCCGCAACCTCAGGGGGCTCAGTTGTCTGGCTGGCGCCCGTGCCCTTATGGATCCACAGGCGCTGGCCCGTCTCACCTGAAAAGGCTTCCCAGGGCGGCTTATCGGTCTGGAGCTTGGCGAGGGAGTCCTTCAGGAGACGCAGGTCATTCGCCTGCGTTTGCGCCTGAGCAGCCTTGGGCGCGACTGCTGCGGGGGCGCCCCCACCTGGGGCACGGGGCACGGGGTGCGCCGTGGCTGCGGGGGGACGGGGCACGGGGCCCGCCGAAGCTGCGGGGGCACGGGGCGCGTCCGTGGCAACCGGCGGCGCTGCCTGCGACGCGGCCGGGTGGTCCCGCCGGCTCTCCTTCGTGGTCGTGTGAATGAAGTAGAGCTGGCTATTGTATGGGTCGCGCCGGCTTTCCCAGCCCTCCGGCAATGGCGGGGGGCTTAGGAGCGGCGGCCCCCGGGAAGCGGGCTGCGGGCTCCTGGGGGGAGTAGTCACAGCCGGAGTCGGGGAGCACGGTGCCGGCGGCGCTTCCTCCTGTGGTGGCGGCGGCGGCGGCGGCGGCGGCGGCGGCGGCGGCGGTGGCGACGCCGGCGCCGGCGAAGCCCCCAGCCATTGCGCCGGCGTCGAGCTGGTGTTACGGGCGGACTGCGGGGTGCCAGGCGCCGAGGCGTGGGCCGGGGCCGCCGGCCGCGCCTTACCTGTCACCCCAGGGATGCTGGAGTTACCTGGGGGCGGGGACGTCGGGATGAATTCCCCCAGCGCTGCGGGGAGCCCGCGCGGGCTGAGCGCATCGCCACCTCCAACCCCGCTCGGCGGTCCACCACTTGCCGGCGGGGGTGAGGGACTGGAGCTGGAAGACCTGTGGCCGTGGCCCGAGGGGTACTGGAACCTGCGGGGCCTGGGCCTCGCGCGGCTACGGTGGCGCCTCGAGGGTGAGCTGCTGCTGGAGCTGCTGCGTCGCCTCCGACTGCGGCTGCGGCGCTCATTACGCCCATGCTCGCTGCGGCGCCGTCTCCGGGGTGGCATGGCCGCGG
>CAUYUJ010022498.1:85000-122737 GCA_963575745.1 Prorocentrum cordatum
TGTGTGTGTCTTACTAGACGGCTTCGCTTGTCGGGGTGATTATTCAGGGGTGGATTTTCTGTCCTCTACACCCGCGACCCACCCGCGACCCACCCGCGACCCGCCCGCGACCCAGCAGCGACCCACCCGCGACCCATCCGCGACCCATCCGCGGCCAATTTGCGACCCACCCGCGACTTACCCACATTGGTTAAACGAAAAAATCGGCGCCTGCGGCGGGCTTGTTGCATACTTTGTGAAACTTTGGCGCCTGCGGCGGGCTTCTCCAGAGTCTCGCAAACTGCCGACGTCCCCACCGCCCCCTCACTCCTATCCGCATCTGCGGTGTGCTACGTTTTGTTTTGCAATATTAAAAATCCCAGGACTTGTCTGCTGGCACGACGTAGGAGCAGCGTGGAAGTCCCAGAAAAATCCTGTTGTGGCCCAGTCAAATATTCTCCGGCGTCTGTCTCGCATCGGGAAAAGTCCCGCAATGAACAGAACGTGTCGCAATGTCCTGTGAGGAGGAAACTTGGAGGGAGGGTTTACTGCCACGTCAGCGATGCGTCGTGGGCTTACGCTGGTCCTCTTCCTCCTCCTCCTCCTTCTCCTCCTCCGCCTCCTCCTCGTCCTCAGCCTGATGCTCGGCCACCTTCTCATTCACCTCCTCCCCCTCTTTACCACCTTGGCTTCTGGCGCAGCGGGGGCCATTCAGGGCTTGGGGCCTGTCCCGTGTGCCCCTTCGGGGCGTAGGCAGGCTGCTCAGGGCTTACCCTCCGCCCCCTTGTGCCAATCATTGCCCCCTCTCCCGCTACCTCTCAATGATGTGTCTGTTTTTGCTCGTGCCCCGCAGCCCACCGCTCCTGACTATGTACCTCGCGTGCTCTCTCTCTCTCTTTTCTCTTCTCTCGTCCCGTATATCATGATATGTGAGTTTGCGCGTCGTTTCGTCCTTTTCTTCCCTAGCTACTTGTGCAATCGATTCCCTCTTCTTCGTGTCTTTGTTCCAGTCTCCCGCTTGCCGGCCTTCTGTTATCCCTGCCATATTTGCCCTGCTGATGGTGTGCGCCAGGGGCTGAAGAAGAAGTTCGTTACAGATCTTGCCAGCGAGGAGGAGAGTTTTGCGAAGCAGCGCAGTTATTACGTGACCAAGGTGCGGCGATGGAAGGAATGAAGGTGCAGGAGAAGGAGAAGGAGGCGGAGGAGATGTGGGGGCAGGCTGTTTGGCGCCAGGCCATGCGATGGTGAAAGCTACCGAGGGATGTCCTGCTCTTTGCCGGGGACCACAGTCATTCTTACAGCTACGTTGATCCCAACCTGTTGGTGTAGGCTGCCTCAGCCCCATGTTATTTCACCTTACGGTTCTTCCGGACGTGCTTGCCTTTGCGCATGGAAGGGCGGACACGGCGAAATCGACGAGCAATCAATTGGAAGCTGACCAGTGCTTGGGGCGATGGTGAACGAGTGTGGCAGGCGGAGGCGCTCATGGGCAGGGTTGGCTGACCAGGTAGCGGAGTCGCGGAAGCCTTGCGAAGGTGACGCAAACCGCGACGACGACATATATGATGATGATGACGACGATGACGATGACGATGACAGCGACGACGACGGCGACGACGACAACGACGACGTCGATGACCAGTAGTTCTGCCAGCTCTCATTGTGCGCAGGCGTGGAGTACATGCGGACATCCGAACAAAATCATTGTGTTTTTCGTCTTGTTGGGGAAATTCTGCCAACATCTGTGTTCTTTCCCTCTCACCCTCTCGTGATAGTACCCCAGGCGCGTTTCCTGGCTTCCGCGGCACTGCATTCTCTTCAAGTTGTTCAGCACTGTGCTTTTGTATGAGGCCGGCTTACGTACATGGTCGATCGGACCGTTGGGGGTGCAAGCGCACAACGCTTTAGTAGATGTGTATCGGCCTCGTGTTGTTGGCCTGATCCTCCTCGTCCTGCTCGCTATTCCTCCTTGGGCACGCTAGCTTCCAGGGCGCTTCCGTGACGGCAGCCTGTGTTCACGGCATTGGAATATCCAGAACGCTTCGGCGATCATGACAAATGTTGGTGGAGTGCTTGCGCTGGGGAAGAAATCTTGGTGCGTGTGTCGTTCTAGCATCCAGGCACAGCAAGCTTGTCCGCCTGTTGTGCAGGGCGCCCAACGCAGACTTATCTCTTGCCTTCTGGATTCTTCTCCATCCTGCTCTCTCTCGATCTCTCCTTCCTCTGTCAGTTTCTACTTTCCCCTGTCTCTCTCTCTCTCTTTCTCTCTCTCTCTCTGTGTCTCTTTTTGTCTCTCTCTCTCTCTCTCTTTCTCTCTCCATTCTGTATCACCAGACCAGATCTTACGTACCCACTTTCGGAAGGTTTGTGCTGGCATGGGCTGCGAAAGCGACGAAGCTCAGCGTATGCGATACCAGGCATTCGGGAGAAGACGAAGGCGGAAATGGAGGATGAGAAGGACGATCCGGGAGAAGGGGGACATGGTGACGAAAGCAGGGATCGGAAAGGAGGACGGGGGGATCATCCACGTTTCGGGTCCCATGCAGCTCCGCAGTCGTCTGGCATGCTTCTTGGCTCGCTCATCCTGTGCCCTTTGTCCTCCCCGCGAATGGCGCTCCCTGGCGGGCACGCTCTGCGCTCGCTTCTCCTCTTGTCGACCAGCGCAGCCCCTTCTGCCTTTTCGGGCTCCCCCCGTCTCCCCCTCCTCCCTTTCCTCTGCCACATCCCTCCTGGTCACTCTTTTCCACTTCTCCTCGTCCCCTCCTTCTCCTCTTCTCCGTCCTTTTCCCCCCTCCTCTCTCCACTTCGCTCCATCCCTCGCCTCGCCCGTCCTCCCTCCTCCCTCTTTTCCCTTCGCTCGTCTTCCCGCCTCCTTGGTCCGTCGCCTCTGATCCTCTGATCCTCGTGGCCACTTTGGCCCAAGCTGGTCTTTTGCCCAAGCTGGAGCCCGTGCTCTGGCACAGCAATCCCCCGAGGCAGAAATATCGGAGCCCAGCCCCGCGAGGGGCGGGCCGCGCCCGTGCCGCCGGACACTGCGCTTTTGCAAGCAGGAGCCGAGCACCGGACCGCGCGCGACACGTGATCGACGATCCTCGGCCGAGGCTCGAAGGTGGCGCAGGTGACCGCGGGCAGGGCAGCGACGTCCGGGCGGAAGGACGCAGAGGAGGAGGAGGAGGAGGAGGAGGAGCAGGAGGAGGAGGAGGAGGAGGAGGAGGAGGACGAGCAGGAGGAGGAGGAGGAGGAGGAGGAGGAGGAGGAGGAGGACGAGGGGGAGGGAGTGGCACAGGTGCGTAGCTCCGAGCAGGTCGCGGGGAACACCGCTTTCAGGCGGCGGCACCGGGCGCGGCCGGTCTGCGGTAATCGTCCGGAGGAGGAGCGTCCCTGGCTGCTCCGAGGGCCCCCCCTTGGTCAGGGCGGACTGTGTCCAGCGTCGGGCAGTGGGGGCTCTGGGCCCCGGTCCCTGCGCTGCGCGCCTCGGGGCAGCCGTTTTTGCAAGTGGCTCCGTGCAGGCTTCCGTGCCCCCTGCCCCCTGCTATATCGTTTTGTTCCTTCTTTGGCTGTTGGCACAAGTGGCACAGCCTTTCAATCCCGTCGCCAACGAGGAAGCACTTGAGGCCAAGGTCGAGGGGGTAGATGAGGGGAAGCTTGCGGCCTCCAGAAGTGCCCGAGACATTCGCACGCCTACGGCTCTCATGCATTAGTGCCAAGCTCTAAATCTGGTTTTCTTCACATAATTTCAGAAAGTATGGACACGCAGGATCATATCCAGGTCTGTGATGCGGCGACAGCACAGAGGGCTGGACTGTATTGTTAAGGCTGCCAGGGCTATATGGTTGTATGTCCTGCCTGTCCCTTCTCCTCATCGAAATTCTCTCTGTACCTCTCCGTCTGGCTGCTTCCCTCTCAGTCTCAGTTATGTTTTTTTTTTTTCCTTCTCCCTCTCTCTCTCTCTTTTTCTGACTCTGCACGTGTGTATATGTCTACACACGCACATACATATATACACATAGTCATCCATACATATATATATATATATATACACACACGTACATCTATATGTATATCTACACGTGCACACGTACAACTATATTTAGAGGTTTGTGTGTATACACACGGGTCTACACGTACGTGCTCGTCCCCACGGTCTTACAGATCATCCATCTCCCGCTCGTTCGCCTCAGCTTCTCTAGGGTTAACTAACATTGGGGTGGTTCAGCACTGTTCACCACGCGGGTGAGTACGGCTGCGCAGGAAAGGGCAAGATTCGTGCGAAGACTTCATCGTCCTTGCCTAGACCCTGACCTTTGCAAGCTGCCTGGGCAGGCCGAGTGGGACTCGGTGCAATCGAGGCACGCCGAGGAGGTGAAGCGTCTGCAGGACCTTCTCGACCAGGTCGCCGCCTGCCTCGTTTGCGAAATAGTGGCAACGTATGGCGAGTTGAGGGCGAGTGGGGAGGAGGGGGAGACGGTGGATGACGGTGATGCTGCTGCCTGCGGTGATGTGGTTGAGGATTCTACGGATGATGGTGACGTTGACGATGGCATTGACGATCATTTTGATTTTAATCTGGATGTTGATGATGCTGATGATGATGCTGGTGGTGGTGGTGATGGTGCTGATGACGGTGATAGTGATGATGATGATGATGATGGTGGTGGTGGTGGTGGTGGTGATGATGCTTCTGCTGCTGCTGACGGTGGTGGTGGTGTTGCTGCAGATAGTGATGATGATGCTGCCGCTGATGGTGGTTGTGGTGGTGCAGCTGATGATGATGATGATGATGATGATGATGATGATGATGATGCTGATGATGACTATGATGATTATGCCAGCTGGTAATTAGTGGCGGTGGATGTGATTGATGATGACGCGCATGCTTGCTTGCGATAGTGGTGAATGCCGAATTCTTCCCAGACGCGGAGCATTGTTGTCTGTTGATGAAAATTGTGCGCTGGTTCCGCCACGTCTCCTCAACTCAGCCGCACGTCGCAGTCAATGTACTTCCCAGCTGTTGTTTTCTATTCAGCTGCCTGCGGCAAATTCCGCCACCGTACCAGCGCACCGCTAGGTGTGTCGACGATTCAGCACCGCAGATATTGCTGTAACATGTGATGTCTCTCGTCCCTACTCCTGGATGGGGCTGTCGTAAGGCCTACCTGGGCCGTCTTGGGGCTCTACTGTGCCACTGCTGGGGCCGCCTTTGGGGGCCTGTTGGGACCCTGCTAGGCCGTCTTGGGCCCTCCTTGGACCGTCTTGGACCCGTCCTACCTGTTTTGAGAGCCTCTGGAGGCCCTTGTGGGCCGTGTTGGGGCTTTCGTCGGGCTTTTCTGGGCCACCATTGCCGCCTGGAGGGGCTCTTGGGACCCTCATGGGTCTCTGTTTGAACTCTGGTCGGCCCCTCCCAGGCTTTCCTGGAGGGTCCCGTGGCCTTCTTCCCGCGGTCTCCGCAGCCTCTCGTTGCCCTTTTTGGCCCCCTTGGACCCCCCCCCCCGGTGGAGTTTTTTTTGGGGGTGCCTCTTGGAACAAGACCTGGCCATCTTGACGGCCTCCGTTGCCTTCCCGGGCCGTCCTGGCCGCCTCGGAGAGCCTGGGCGAGCCCAGGGGGGGATTGTCGGGTCCGCCAGGGAGCCTCGGGTGGAGGGGGGGGGGCGGGTGCCCGCGGCACCGCGCGGGGGGCGGGGGGTTCCCTCGACGACCTCCAGCGGCCACACGGGGCAGCGCTCGAGCGATGCCAGAACACAACAAAGGGGTCGTCTGCGCCGACATTGGCGCGTGAGCTGCCCGCGGAAGGTCGCGCGTAAGCGCCCTTGTCTCCAGTGTAGCGTGCCGCGCTGGCGGCCCGCGTAAGACGTCGCGCAAGGTCGCGACGCCATCGCGCGTAAGACCCGTTTTGGTCATCGCGCACTGGTGATCTCTGCTGCCTCTCCGTTGCCTGTGCGGACGACTGTCAGGGCGTCACACCCTGGGCGTTTCTGACATCTGCATGCCCCTTGCTGTCTGAGGCGTGCTTTTTGTTGATCTGATGCTCGGGACCACGCGGACATACTCGGAGCGATGAGACGCACGTTGCAGGTGCTCGCATCGTGGCCGGGAGGGCCGGAAATTCACTGTGGCCTGGCTCGGTCGGTCTCTTGTAAGGGGACGGGAAAGGTCAGCTAGGCGGAGTTCGATGAACATCTCGAGGGTGCGAGGGAGGGTACGGGGGGGTGCATAGGGGCAGGGGGGCAGGGGGTGGAGGAAGAGTGGGTGGGTATGCGTAGGCAGGAGGTGAGGGGAGGAAGCAGTGGGAGCGGCAGGGAGGGGACCTTGACATCCGCCGACCTGATTTTCCCCAACCCTCCTTGACATCCAGTTCTTCTCCTCCCTCCTCCTCCTCCTCCTCCCCCTCCTCCTCCCCCTCCTCCTCCTCCTCCTCCTCCTCCTCCTCGTCCTCCTCCTCCTCCTCCTCCTCCTCCTCCTTCCCTCTTTCCTCCCTACCGTAGCCATTTTGGCTCAAGTCGGAGATGTTATGGCTCAAGCGCCCGCAATAGGAACTCTGACGGCTACGGGATGCAAGCTGAAGCCAGATCGCCAAGGCGGTGTCCTTGGCACAACAAATGGCATGACAAATTCGCATAACTACAATCATTCAGTAATGATGGGTGGCAAAGTCGTGCAAACAACCCTAGACTGCCAGGCGCGGAAGGCCTGTTTGAATTTTTCTAACATAATTCTCCATGCAAATTCCATGCCATATTCATACTGGTGATGTGTGCGCCCGACGCGTTTCGCTTTCGCGCTCCAGGTGGTGCATCCCTGCCGCTGCACGCTCCCGGGGTGGCATGAAGCAGCTTCGCTGCCAGCTACTTTGTGATACGAAATCTGTGTATTTCGTATCTTCCGGGTCCAGGGGCCGACCCCCCCCCCCCGAGGCGTGCACATCTGTCCTCGTCTCTGCCTCTATCTCTTCTCTCCCTTTCTCCCTCTCTCCCTCTCTCTCCCTCTCTCCCTCTCTCCCTCTCTCTCTTCTTTCCCTCTCTCTCTTTGCCTCTGCTTTTTGTACGGGGCTCCTCTCGAACATAGGCGGGTGACAAACGTTTTTTAAAAGTCCCCTTTTCAGGTATCCCCCCCAGGACGTTGCTGCCGGACATCCGCTTCGACTTCCTGCCCTCTTCCCCCACCCCCGCCCCGGTGAGGACTATCATAGGCCTCACCAGTGAGGACCATCATAGGCCTCACACCCCCTGCGGCTGCCATCATAGGGGCCGCTGGGGTCGCCCTCTCCCACCAGTACACCAATGCACCAACACTTTACGGCGTCAGTAGCCAATGGAGGGGGCCGAGGACCTCCCTGCAGCCCCTCGGCCAACGAAGACGGCTGCAGGGAGGGGTCCAAACGTACCTCCACCTTCATGCACCAGTCAACCAACACACCAGAAAGCCAACTCCTCACATTCCTCCCTCCCTCCCTACTACTCCTCCTCCTTCCTCCTCCTCCTGTCTCCTTCCTCCTTGCCTCCCTTGCTCGGGCCTTTGTTTCTGGGTGGCTGCGAACTGCGCAACCGTCGCCACTTTCGTGGGCTTCTGGGAGGTCCATCGGAGTCGGGGGCCGCGCGGATCCATTTGGGACCTCGCGGCTGCCCACTGCGTAACTGTCTCCATTTTCGTGGGCTCTTGGGAGGTCCAGCGGAGTCGGGGGCCACGCGGATCCATTTGGGACCTCGCGGCTCCCAGGGGGGCTGCCCACTGCGTAAATGTCGCCATTTTCGTGGGCTCTTGGGAGGGCCAGCGGAGTCGGGTGCCCCGCGGACCCATTTGGGACTTCGCTGCTCCCTGCGAGGCTGCAACCTGCGCAACCGTCGCCACTTTCGTGGGCTCCTGGGAGGTCCAGCAGAGTCAGGGGCCACGCGGACCCATTTTGGACCTCGCTGCTCTCTGGGAGGCTGCGACCTGCGTAACCGTCGCCACTTTCGTGGGCTCCCGGGAGGTCCAGCGGAGTGGAGGGCCCCGCGGATCCATTTGGGACCTCGCTGCTTCCTGCGAGGCTGTGACCTGCGCAACCGTCGCCACTTTCGTGGGCTCCTGGGAGGTCCAGTGGAATCGGGGGCCACGCGGATCCATTTGGGAGCTCGCTGCTCCCAGGGCTGCTTCGAAGTGGGCAACCGTCGCCACTTTCGTGGGCTCCTGGGCGGTCCAGCGGAGTCGGGGGCCACGCGGGGCTCCGCGGATCCGTTTGGGACCTCGCTGCTCCTTGGGAGGTTGCGAACTGTGCATTCGTCGCCACTTTCGTGGGCTCCTGGGAGGTCCAGCGGAGTCGGGGGCCGCGCGGATCCATTTGGGACCTCGCTGCTCCTTGGGTTGCTGTTATCTGCGATTTGCCCACCCGTCGCCATGTTCGTGGGCTCCTGGGATGTCCAGCAGAGTCGGGGGCCACGCGGATCCAGCCGAGACCTCGCGGCTCCCTCGGAGGCTGCGAGCTGCATAACCGTCGCCACTTTCGTGGGCTCCTGCGAGGTCCAGCGGAGTGGAGGGCCAACCAGACCAAGCCGATACCTCGCGGCTCCCTGGGGGGCTTCGAAGTGGGCAACCGTCGCCACTTTCGCGGCGCAGGTGAGGGCAGCACAGATCCATTTGAGGCATCGCGGCTACCTCGAGGGCTGCGATCTTTGGAGCCCTCGCCACTTCCGTGGGCTCCTGGGAGGCATGGCGGAGGTGAGGGCAGCGCAGATCCATTCGAGGCCTCGCGGCGGAGGTGAGGGCAGCGCAGATCGTGTATATCTGGCAATGTTTTCTTTCCTATGGAGCGTTCGTACATTGATTCGTCTCGCGTGGAGAAGGGGTTAGGCTCGTCTCGGATAATTTCAAATCCGGCGCCCAATGTCTCGACCCCTTCCCTGGGATTAGTTTTTGGCCCCAGCTTGTTATTGATGGGTCCAGGGCCCAACAAAGGTCCCCAGAGGCCGATCTCGAACAAAAAAACGCAAAGATTGAATACACCATCTCGTCGGAGATCTGGGGAGACGAGTGTGCGCACGGGGTTTCCAGAAGTCCCGGCCCTTTCTGCCAGTTTTTCGTCCCGAGCTGTGTTCTGGCGCTGGCGGTTCCGGGGCCGGGCAAGGGTCCCCGGAGGCCCCAAAAACTGAAAAACCGGAGTCTTGTTTTTTTTCGCTGCGCTGGATGTCGGGTACGGTAGGGTCGTGTCTTGTCGACGCGGCAGCGACCCTGCCGCAGGCGTTCATGGTTTTGTGCCGCCAGAGGTCCAGGAGGTCTGGCGATCGACGGTCCACCGCTCGTGCAAGTCGGAAGGATCGGAGCGGTGGCAGGAACCAACGCCGGGGTCGTCACGACACGAATCTGCCGTACGCGCACGGGGGGAGGGGCAAGGCGGAGGGGAGGCAGGTGCAGTGTGGCAGGTCGAGGAGGTCATCGAGGAGCCGCCGTTCCGGCGCTGCCCGGAGTTCGAGGAGTACCTCGAGAGCAAGCGCAGGCCTCCGGGGATCACAGAGGGGAGGAGGTCGCAGAGCTGGCATCTCGGGCAGTCCCAGACATCATCGCGTCGTGGAAAATCGCGACCGTAGGTTTTTGGCCGCTTTCGGCCTCCCAGGGCCCTCGCCGGACCTGGGGGCCGTCAGAAAACGGACCAGGATGAAGTCTTGGTCCCGTGGAAGGGGTCCAGACCTTTGGGGAGCCACGTTGCGAAATCACGCGACATAGGATGTCTGGGGTGCCAAGGGGTGTCACCACTATCTTGCTGAAAGGGGGGGCCAGCGAAAAGAGGGTGGTGAAATCGATTTGGTGCAATAGGTTTGTGGGGTTGCAAAAGATTTGGGGCGTGCAATACAACCCGGTGCGCAAATGTATTGCTGGATTTTCGCGTGCAGTACATTCGTTTCAATACAGTGTAATACAAGTCTCTGGCGTAATACACTTTTAGTACAGTTGCCAAAAACCTATCACACCACCCCCGTTCAACTGGACTTCCTTCTGGGGCAACCAACCGGGGGGGTCGCCTCCTCCTGGCTACCGAAGGCCGCGGAGGAGAGAGAAGGCCAAGGAACGAGGAGGTTGGGCACGTTCTGGGGCGTCCCCCCGGGATTCCCAGAGGGCTCTGCCGCGTGCAGGGAGGCCCGCTGCCTGGAGGCGGTGGCGGGGCCCCCTGCAGTGGTGACCCCCTCCCTGCGTGTGGGGGCAAGGGGCTTCTGCGCTGGCGCACGGCACTCGCAGGGCATTCACTGGGCCGCACTTCTTCTCCTCCGCGTTTCTCTTCCCTGCTCCTTCCTCTCGCCTTCTCCTTTCCTTCTTCTTCCTCCTCCTCCTCCTCCTTCTCCGTCGTCGTCGTCGTCGCCGCCGCCGCCGCCGTCGTCGTCGTCGTCGTCGTCGTCGTCGTCATTTTCGTCGTCGTCGTCGTCGTCGTCGTCGTCGTCGTCGTCGTTGTCGTCGTCGTCGCCCCTTCTTCTTGAATCAGTTGACGCTCTGCCTCCCCCTTCTCCTGAACCTGGTCATGCACAGAGGGATCCCTGTGCACCGCTTCAAGCGAGCGAACCCTCAGGCGATGTCGTTGGGAAGAAAAACCCTCCCTCGTCGGAGCAGGTTCAAGCAGGGCAAGGACCTCCTCGACGCGCAGCAGGCCAGCCTGTCGGTTGCGGGCGCGTGATAGTTTTCTGGCACCGCCCACTGGCGCCCGCGCGGAGCCCGCGCGGCGCTGCCAGGCGCGACAGCAGGGGTCCTGGGAGGGGAAAAGAGCCCCTCCTCTCTGCCCGTCGCTGCATTCCCTCAGATCCGGGCGCCGCATTTTTTTTTTGTTTAGGGCCTTGCTGCCAGGTTTCGGGCCCAGGGGCCCTCACAGGTCGACCAGGCTCGGAAAGTGCTGTAGAAAGATGGGGTTTCGGTCTCTGGTCGTATGTTTTCGCATGTGCATGTGTTACCCCCTCCACTTTTTCCCTTCCTCCTCTTTCTTTTCTTCCCTCCCCACTCCAAGTAAGCGTTGACAGTCGGTGTTCCTGTTGTTTCTTGCGTGATGCAACAGCTGTCGCCTTGGAGGAAATAATGAAGAGTCTGCTCGCACGGCGTTTGGCCGATCCTGTGATGGATGCTTCGTCTGCCCTCCAGGGACCCCCTCTTGCACCGACGATGTCTTATCGTCAAGAGCCCCAGCGGCGTCGTGTCCATTGCGACGAGACTTGTGCGATCATCAGATCTCAGCGTGTATGATAAACGTGTGACTCCGACTTAGGCTATCGGGCCTTAGTGTAACGGTAAGGTGGCAACAGCAGGCATGTACGGCAAACAGCTGCAATCTATGGGTCTTCTTCTTCTTCTTCTTCCTCCTCCTCCTCCTCCTCGTCCTCCCCCATTGCCTTCCTCGTCCTCTTAGGGGCACCGACGGAGGGACTGGCTCGGGTGGGGCACGTCGCGACCCCCTATCGCCAAAGCGTCGCCGATGGGGGCCCAGGTCCACCACTCCGCTCGGGAACGTGCAGTTTCGCAATCGGTGCCCGTCGCAGTTCTGCTTGCGACGTATCGCCGATTCCAGGTCAGGGTTCCTCCCCCTGAGCCAGTCCCCCCCCCATATTGAATCCCCTCCTCCTTTTAGTTGTCCTCCTCCTCATTTTCGCTCTACCCCGTCCCCCGTCCCCCTCCCCCTCCCCCTCCCCTCCTCCTCCTCCTCCTCCTCCTCCTCCTCCTCCTCCTCCTCCTCCTCCTCCCTCCTCCTCCTCCTCCCCCTCCTCCTCCCCTCCTCCTCCTCCTCCTCCTCCTCCTCCTCCTGCTGGGAGGGACGGGCCCGGCCCTCCTGTCATCGCGAAGGTATCGATGCGGCGGGCTTCTATCCAGCCTGGGCCTCGGGGGGTTCGCTTCGGGCCTCCATGGTTTGTGAGCCATTCTCAGGGGGGTCGTTCCAGGCCTCCAGGGCTTTGCCTGGACACGCCCGTCTTGAGACGCCACGCGTGCCGTGCTTCAAACGTCCGTGCCAATACGCTGCGTGATATTGGCCCACGTTTTGGCGAACGTATCGCGTCAGACCTACGTTTTCAGTCTGCGTGTTGAGTTCCGTATCGATACGCTGCGTGTTGCGTATTGCGTATCGGGGCAGCTACAGGGCTTGGAGAAAAGCCACCCGGGACGAGAACCCGTTCCAGGGAAGGGGTGTTCGTGGCTGTGGGGGCCCGCGTTAAGGGAAAGTCGTGCCCGCGGAGGTCGGAGGGGTGGCGGGGAGGAGCGGGAGCAAGGGGAGGGGCGGGGGCCTGTTGCTTACAGCAGAAACATTGAACATGCCGTCGGCCTGCCATCAGGTGCCCCACGGAATTTTCGCATCCCCCGAGGGCCCCAGAGACCTGCAGAAGCGTTTGGGCAACCGATGGCTCTCAAGGATCGACGAAGGGTGTGCCCCGATATTTGATCCAAGTGGCTTACGCCATTCCGCCGACCCCCAGCGGAGTAGAGCCGTCCAGGGCGTTCGGTCGACTATGTTGGGTCTGGCGTGGCTGGATGTTTTCCCAGCCATCCTGCGGTGTGGGGTCCTCGTTTTGAGGGGACAGTGCTCCGCGTCCTTCTCCTCCTCCTCCTCCTCCTCTTCCTCCTCTGTCCAGTGCTTCCCCCCTTCTCCCCCTCCTTACTTTTGCTTTCCGCATCAGTCGACCATGTCGGCACACCCATCACACGTTTCGTGGATCCATGGGGAGGTAGCATACGACAGCCGCCTCAGGCAGCAAACGTTCCGATGACAAGCAATAGTACAACAACCGCTGCCACCACTGCGGCGACATCGCCGTACGGAGGCTCTGTGGTGATCATGAAGTCTGGCGAACGCACCAGCGAGAGCATCACTAGTCAAAGGCAGAAGAGGGTCTGCTTGAAGCAACCAGATCGAAAAAGCAACTCTGACCCATCCTGCTTCTAAAACATGATATACGAGATATTCTAGACGCTTCGCATAACCCCTCCAGCCCATCCAGAAAAATTGCCCGGACGAGTTACCCTGATCAGGAAAGGAAAGGAAAAGGAGGGCGATACGCCCTAAGGCGCGTCCGCGCGGCTCAGGCGATCACGAAAGACTTGTCGATCTCGAGCAGCGTGTGGATGTACTTAGTCGTTTTGCCCATTCTAACCGGGTTGCCCTGGTATTCCGAACGTGCACGTCGTTCATCGGCGTCAGGGTTTTGGGTACAATGCAGAACCACGCAGTGGACACTGTCCGCCGCCCAGGGCAGCCTTGCAAAACAGATCCTGTTGGTGCTTGAGCAAAGTGTCGTTGATGGGGCACTGCCGTGTTATCCAGCGCACCTCGTCATCTGATGCGCGGGATGACATAGAGTGCTTGGTCCGACTGATAGACTTCAGCATCTGTGCTTGGGCAAAATTCTAGCGTCTACGCCCTGCAGCGTTCAGGCAGATGGTGCTGAGGCTGTACAGCATCTTCGGCACCACAACGGCGTTGAACAGCTCCACTTTCCTGTCTAAAGAAATCGAAGTGTGGCCCCAGGCCTGCTTCAGGTTTCTGAAAGTAGCGAAGGCCGTGCCAGTTCGGGGACGTCTTGGGGACATCTTGGAGGCATCGTGGGGGCCTCTTGGGGCCTCCTTGGCACGTCTTGGGGCCATCCTGGGGTCACTATGGACGAGATCGATCAAAGCAGGGGGGCTCCTTACTTGGGATCCCCTCAGGAAGCCAAAACGTGGCGAAACATACAATCACGGAGTTTGGCCTTCTCGCCGATGCCCCTTGGGGCGTCTTGGGTGTTTGTTGGGGCCCTCTTGAGGCGATCTTGGGAGCCTCTTGCGGGCATCTTGGGGCCTCCTGGGTACCTCTTGCCCTTAGGGGCTTGGGGGGGCCATTTGTGGGCTATCTTGGGGGAGATCGACTCATGCGGGGGCCGTGGTACATTAGGGTCCCCCAGGAGGCCAAACTGTAGCCAACGCCTTCGTAACATCATTTGTTTTTTGTCCTTCTCGCCGAGGCCTCTTGGAGCGTCTTGGGTGCCTCTGGGAGGCCTCATGAGGCGTCTTGGGGATCTCCTGGGAGCCTCTTGGGGGCCTCTTGGGGCCTCCTGGGCACCTCTTGGGGTCCTGTTGGGGCATCCTTGAGAGCCTCGGTGTCCATTTGTTGTCCATCTTGGAGGTTATCGATCAAAGAAGGGGGATGTTCGAAGTAGGGTCCCCCCCAGAAGGTCAAACTGTGGCCAACACCTTCGTACAACACAATGGTTTTGGCTTCCTCGCCGAGGCCAGCCTGGATGCTCGAAACCCTCGCGGAAGGCCCCGTCCATGTCCAGGGGTATGGGGGTACGGGGAGAGGTCAAGACACCCTCCTAGATAGCAAGCCGTCTAGCTCACTCCCACCCGCCCTCCCAACACAGAAGTAACACCCGAGCCTCAGCATGGTCAGCGCTCGTCTTTGGATAGACAGCTGCTGGGAACCAATTCCGACTCCATGTGCACGACGCTGGGCCGAGGTGCACCACGCGTGCCAGGCGCGCCATGCGCGCCAGGCACCCCCGGGGCCCGAGCGTGCCAGGCACGCCTGGTGCGCCAGGTGCGTCAGGTGCTCCATGTGCGCCAGGTGTGCCGCATACTTCAGCTGCGCCAGGTGCGCCACGTTCGGGGCACGTGCAGAGTGTGTCAGGTGCGCCTGCGCACGTGACAGCACACATCGGGAAAGATGTCGCCCCCCACCATCCGTGTCGAAAGCCAATGCCCATCATTGAGCCTTGTGGGCCTGCGCACAGCAGGCCATACGCCACCATCCCCGCCGTCCCTGTCAATAGCCACTTGATGGTGATCGCGGGGTGGCCGCGCATGATCCAGATTTAGCCGCGAGGTGCACTTCGTATTATTTTTTGACAGGGCTGGTGGCCCTGCGCACAGCAGCACCCCCGTCGTCCCTGTCAACGCACAAAACAACGTGCTCGCGGGCCTCACCAACATGACTCAAGACTTTGCCCCAAAGTGTGCTTTGCATTGTTCTTTGGCAAGGATGGTGGGGGGGGGGGGGGCCGCATCGGGTTGGTTGCGCATGCTCCTTGGGAGGCAGAGTGCGTTTTGAATTGTTTTTCGACATGGATGGTTGGAGGGATGATCATAGGGTCGGCATTGTTCCTGGTTGGCTGCCGGTCGCCTGGGGAGGGGGTGTTTACCCATAGAGAACAATGATCAATGCCTTCCCGAAGGGGAAGAAGGGGGGTGGAAGAGGAAGCGCTCTAAACTACTCACGCCCTCAAGGGCCGGTTGGACTTTTCGCTCCTCCCCCTGAATGCGGTGACGTCAGCCCGGCCAGCCACTATACAGCGCTTCCGTTGCGATGATAGCCCCCTGGAGGGGCAGCGAATGTTTAGACGTTAACGCGGTCGGCCACTGTAGGGCACTTCCGTTGCGATGATAGCCCCCTTGCAGCGAATCGTTCGGTGTCCGCCTCCATCCTTTCCTTCTCCAGAAACAAGGCGACACTGTGCGAGATACTGTTGCTCAAGCGAGCGCCACATCAGGGGAGAGAGGAGAGTACTGTTCATACCGTGTAAGTCCAGAGGATGAGAATGGCGAGGAGGAGCAGGAGGGAGGGAACGGGCAGGGGGAGGAGGAGAACACGAGGAAGGAAGAGGAGGGGAGCAGGATGGGTAGTGCAGGGAGGAGGACGGAGGAGGTGGAGGGAGGCGGCGAAAGGGAGGAGGGAGGAGGGATCACGGGGGAAGCATGATACATTATACGTTGTGTGTGCGTGTGTGCCCATCCCGCCACCGTTCCCGGGCTGTGGGTCAGAAGTCCCCTCAGGGATGCTCCTCGGGGTATCTTCGGGGCGCTCTCGGGGGCCTCCAGTGGGCAGCGTTGGGGCCTCTTGGGGGCCTCTTGGGGGCCTCTTGGGAGCCTCGTGGGGGCCTCTTGGGGATTCCTGGGGGCCTCCTTCTGGAGCCGTCTTTGGGGCCTCTTGGGGGCCTCTTGGGGGACTCGGGGCCTCCTGGGGACCGCTCGGTGCCGAGGGCTCGAAATGTTCGTTCAGGTCCCCCGTCTGGGCCTGCTTTTGGGGTCGTCTTTGGCCGTCTTGGAGGCCACTTGGGCGGTTTTGGGGCCCTCTTTGGCCGTTTTGGGGCCCTCTTGGAGGCCTCTTGGGCCGTCTTGGGGCGATCTTGGGGGCCTCTTGGACCGTCTTGGAGCGTCGGGAATCCGAAAAGGCGAGAACGCCAAAATCCTTTGAAAACCTATTGTGGATTAACGCATTTTGGCTCTTGGGGCCCTCCTGGGAGGCCTCTTGGAGGTCCCATGCGGCGTCTCGAAGGCTTCTTACGCAGTCTTGGAGCCATCTTGGGCGTCTTGGGGCGATCGTTTGGCGATTCGGAGTCCTCTTGGAGCCTCCTGGGGGCCTCCTAGAGCCCAGAGGCCCGTTTTGGGGCCCCTTGGATCCGAAAAGTCATGCGGGAACAAACGCGCCGCGGAGGCCAGATGGCAGCAATTTGGCAATTTGGCAATTTGGGGCCCGGGCCCTTAAAAGCAACCTCAGGAATGGAGAATGGGGCTCAGGGGATCGAGGAAGGGACCTGGGGATACTCCACTCCAGCACGGTGGTGGATATGAGTGTGTACTTATGTTCAATGTGGACGTGCTGAATCTGCAAAATAGTATTCAATTGCACACATGTTGTTTACCTTGGGAGAGAGAGAGGGAATAAGAGAGAGAGGGAACGAGAAATAGAGAGAGAGAGAGAGGGAACGAGAAAGAGAGAGAGAGAGAGAGAGAGAAGGAAACAGAGAGAGAGAGAGAGAGAGAAACAAAAAGAGGGCATGCGCTTCTCCCCTCGCTCCTGCCGCAGGCAGCGGGCTCCTCTCGCGCTCGGCGCCAGGCCATGAGCGCCCGCGGCCCGCCGGGGCCCGCGGACGAGGACGACGTGCCGGCTGTGCTCGAGGAGCCGCGCCTCTCGGCCCCCTCCCGGGCCGCCGGCGAGCCCGGCGCCAGCGCCAGGGCGCCGCGGACCGGGGCGCCGCGTGCACCCCCCTCGGCCTCGCGGCCTCTGGAGGGGTGCGCGCCCGACGCCGCCCCCCCGCCCGCTGGAGCGCGCCCCGCGGAGGACCCGCCGCTGCTGCTCGCGGGCCGGGCCCGGCCTCCGGGCGGCTGGGCGCCCGACGCGGACCCGCCGCCCGCGGGCGCGCGCCCCACGGAGGACCCGGTGCTGCTGCTGGCGGGCCGGGCGCGGCCGCAGGAGCAGCCGCCCTGGCCGGCGGCGCCCCGGCGGCACCACGAGCCGGGCCCGCTGGCGCGCGGCGCTGCACAGCCGCCGCCTCTGGTCGGCGAGGCGGCGGCGGAGCGGGAGCTGGGCGCCTGCTGCCCGTCGCTGCCCTGCGAGCACGAGCTGCGGGAGCGCTGCCCGCGGAGTGTGCGTGGGCGGGTGCGCACCCAGCCTGCGCGCCAGGACGACGAGCGCCACGCCGCGTTCTTCGCAGCCGAGCCGCCGGTCGGGGGCGACGAGGCCGAAGCGGCCCAGGAGCGCACCGAGCTGAGGGCCAGGTGTCAGGCGCTCGAGTGCGAAAGGAGGGCGCACCTCCAGCTGATCTCGAGGGAGAGAAATCGGCATTAGCATACCTTTTCGGAGCTCCGTGCGGATTTCTTTGATCGGCACTGGAGCACCCTCCTTGGCGCGCGGAGCGCGCCAGTGGCGGCTCTGGAGGCTCCGCCAGGGGGGCCCAGCGCCCATCCAAGCAATCCGGGCGTACCTCCGAAAGGTTACGCTCATGCAGTCTTTTTTCCTCTATGATCGACGAGCTCCAGGCTGGGCTCCCGCCCGACGTCGGCGGCGTCGGGGCGCTCGATGAGCTCTTGCGCCTCCGCGCGCGGTGCTCCGGCCTGGAGGAGGAGAAGCTCGCGCTGGGCGCGCAGGTGGAGCAGCTGCAGGCGCTTTGCAGCATGTTTGACGAGGATCAGCGCACAAACATACAAACATTATGAGTACTCGTCTATGTATGTATGTATGTATGTATGTATGTATGTATGTATGTATGTATGGAATTATGCATGTACATATGCCTGTCCGTTTGTCCTCTGTCTGTATGTATGCATGGATCGATGGATTGATGGATGGATGGCTGTATGGATGCATGCATACATGCATGCGGGCGGATATACATACGTGTATGAACGTATGCATGTATGCATGCGTGCACGTATGCATGCATGTCTATATCAATCTATGTTTGCCTGTATGTATGCATGTATGCATACATGCATGCACCTATGTACGCATGCACGCATGTACGTATGTATGTACGCATGCATATATACATACATGCATGCGCACATGCATATATGTATATGTGCATGTATGCATGTGTATATATATGTATGTGTGTATGTAGACATTGTATTGTAGTGAATTGTATTTGTTATGCATTGTGTGGTATTGTATTGTGTTGTTCTGCGTTGTATTTCATTGCGATGCATTGTGTTAGACTTGTATTGTATTGTTTTGTGTGTTGTTTGTGCTGTATGTATATATAGGTATGTATGTTTTATGTACGCATTGCTGCTCGTATGTTCTTCTGTATGCGTTGTGCATGTATGGTTGCATGTGTGAATGCCTGTATGCATGTATGTAGATACGCAGGTGTTTGTGTATATATGTATGCATGCATGCATGCCAGCATGCATGTATGTATGTATGCATGCATGCCTGTATATAGGTATGTATGTAGACATGCAGGTATCCATGCCTGTATATGTGCATATATATATATATATATATATATATATATAGTTATATACATTTACGTATGTGCACGTATGCATGTATGCATGCATGCATGTATGTAGGCATGGGTGTATCCATGGGTGTATGTACGTTTGTATGTGTGTATGTATGTATGCATGCATGCATGTGTACGTTTCTCCGATTGTATATGGGCATGTATGTATGTATGCATGTGCGTTATGTACGTATATATGTATGCCTGTATGCCTGTATGAATATATATATATATATATATACATATATATATATGTGTGCATGCATGCATGTATACATGTATGTACATCAATCGGTATGTAATTTTGTATATAGATCGATAGGTAGTTCTGGCAGATACGCCGTCGCCGCTGCCGTCGCCGTCGCCGTCGCGGGCGTCGCGGTCGCCGTCGCCGTCGCCGTCGCCGTCGCCGTCGCCGTCGCCGTCGCTGTCGCCGTCGCCGTCGCCGGCGTCGCGGTCGCCAGCGGTGTCGCCGTCGCCGTCGCCGTCGCCGTCGCCGTCGCCGTCGCCGTCGCCGTCGCCAGCGTCGCGGTCGTCGGTCGTCGTCGTCGTCGCTCCCGATTGTGGGGATGGCCCCCCCCCTCCTCTTTCGGGCCCACCCCCCCTCGCTCTGGGGAGGGGAAGCCGAAGGGATGGGGGCAGAGGGAGGGGCCCAGACGGGGGGCGGGGAAGTTTTTAAGGGTGCCCCCCCCGCTCCACCCTGGTTATATGGAGGTGGGTCGACTGTTTCAAGCCAAGCGCCCGTGAAACGTTCTTGCTCATATTTAGGTGTATGCGTATGCTCATACACATGTGTACGTGTAAGTGCATTTCGGCGTTTATGTTTATGCAAACCGTGTGTGTACTCCCCCCCCCATATATATACACATATATATATATATATATGTACACATGTATGCCAGAAATTGTGTATTCACCTGCTCGTGTACATGTACACGTTTACGTATGCTTAATCATTGACATAGGTACATGCTTATGCCCAGGCATTTGTACTTGTATACTTGTGTACATACATGTTTACATACACGTGTATACGCCTATACACATACACACGAAACGCGTGTTTCGGTGCATGCATGTCTGTGTGCATGTACGCACGAGTATGAACGTATTAGTATATGAACGTATGAACACATGAGTATATGAACATATGAGTGTATGAGTATATGAATATACGAAAACATGAAATATTCATATCGGATGCAGGAATATATGAGCATGTGATAATATGAGTACATGAGCATATGAAAACATGATTATACGAATCTACGACTCTATGAATATTTAATCGCTTCGCTCATTCCGCCGGCCCATATTGTCGCACCGTTGTGGGCTAGCCGAGTTTTGGGGCCTCTTGGGGCCTCTTTTGGGCCTCTTGGGCGCCTCTTTTGGGCCTCTTGGGCGCCTCTTGGGGCGTCTTGGGGGCCTCTTGGGGGCCTCTTGGGGCCTTTTTGGGGCCTCCTGGGCGCCTTCTGGGGCGGAGGGCTCGATTTTTCAGTTCTCGGTTCCCCTCTTGAGCCCCTCTTGGGCCCGTCTTGGGGCCTCTTGGTCCGTCTTGGGCGGCACTTGGGCCGTCTTGGGGGCCCTCCTGGGCCGTTCCGGGGCCGTCTTGGGAGCCTCGTGGGCCGTCTTGGAGCGGTCTTGGGGGCCTCTTGGGCCGTCTTGGAGCGTCCGGAAGCCGAAAAAGCCAGAACGCAAAAAACATAGAAAAAAACAATGAAAATCAACGATTTTGGCCTCTTGGGGCCCTCTTCGGAGGCCTCTTGGAAGGCCCTTGGGGCGTCTTGGAGGCCTCTTGGGCTGTCTTGGGGCCCTGTTGGGCGTCTTCGGGCGATCTTTGGCCGTCTCGGGGCCCTCTTGGACCGTCTTGGAGGCTTCTTGGGGACCTCTTGGCCCGTCCTGGGGCCCTGTAACAGAACTCCGGCATCTCTGGCCCGACCTTGCCGGGACCTTGCCGGGGACTTGCCGGGGACTTGCCGGGACCTTGCCGGGGTACTTTTCGTCCGGGGACCCCCAGGGGCCGCCCCGCGCGCGCGAACTAGAACTACTGTTAACCAGGTACCTGAGTACATGAGCATATGAAAACATGATTATACGAATCTACGACTCTATGAATATATTATTGCATGACTATACGAACACATGAGTATCTATACACATATATCTTAATCGAGCGAGCATTCAGCAATCGAATCCGCGTGCATAACATCACACAATAACTCTCCGACGAGGAACAGCACGAGAGCGCGGAGGTGGCCGACCTGCACCAGCGGTGCAGGGTGCTCGAGGCTGAGAAGTTTGAGCTTGCCATGCAGGCTCCATTCCCAGAAATGCTCTCGTCGTGAATAAAAAACACGACGGGGCGGTTTTGGCCGTTTTCGGCCTCCAGGGGCCCTCGCTGGGCCCCCGGACCGAACAAGAACGGTTGGGGATGAAGATTTGGTCCCAGGGTAGAGGTCCAGACCTTGAGGGAGCTACGTTTTGTGAAAAATCATGACTTCGGTGGTTCGATCCGATAGCGATTCGATATCGATTCCAGCCGGCTCTGTCTGGTTCGGTTCCGATGTTCCAGCCATGCGGTGCGGCCCGATGTCTGCATGGCGCTGCCGTGCATCCTGGCGCGGCTGATCCGATCCGACTCCGACCCCGTGCCGATGCGTCCCGATATTTGATGTGCGCCCCGATCTGGCCCGATGTGCCGACTCGATGCTGCCCGCTCCTGCCATTCAGGTTGAGCAGTTCTGGAACATTCGGGTGTTGCCAGAGGTGTCCCTGGCCCAAGGTGCCCTCACGTGGCTCAGAGGGCCTCAGGGGTCCCAATGTGGCGCGAGAAGCTGGGGACTCAGACATCAGACGATGTGATTGGTGCAATGCGGGCAGCTTTTCGTCCCTGATCCGTGTTTGATGGTAGCAGTGTTCGACATCTTGCCCCAGGGGCCAGGATACAT
Source organism: Prorocentrum cordatum (assembly GCA_963575745.1). Lineage (NCBI taxonomy): Eukaryota > Dinophyceae > Prorocentrales > Prorocentraceae > Prorocentrum > Prorocentrum cordatum. Next base: position 106,623 of record CAUYUJ010022498.1, read on the forward strand.
CGCTCCAAAGCTTTCTGGAACGCTCTCAGACCGTCCCTGAGCGCTCTGGAACGGTCGCGAGCTCCCGTTGCATCCTCCAGAATCGCCGGATGTCATAGGTCTCCGAATCGTCCTGTCCCGATTTCGTCCCTGTCCTGGCTTCCTCTGAACCCAGGGGCTCCAAGATGGCGCGACAAAGCACGACGGGAGCCCTGAGCCCTATCTCTCGGCGGCGTGTCTCGAGCCCGACCGATCCTGTGGTGGCCCTGGTGCCGGAGCCCGGGCGAAGAAGGTCGGCCGTGCAGCACTGGCAGCGCCTGGATTTCAGGGCTCGGTGCTCGAAGGCGAGGCCCTCTTCCTCCGTCGCTCACCTGTGGGACCTCCCAGCCGCGGCGGCGCGAGCCGTCGCGCTCTGCGCCCGGATCTCAGGGCCGGGCCAGGGTTCTGATGCTCCAACCTGCTGTAGCCCTGATCACCAGAAAGAAGCGCGAGCACCAGACGAGTACCAAAGCTCGGAGGCTTTCACGTGGCGGGCCCTGGGAGACGCTCGTTTCCGACACCCTTCCGACACCGTTTCGCGACACCGTTTTTCGACACCCTTCCGGGCGCTCGACACCACTTCTGGGATGCAGTCCTTCAGTGTGCGATGGGCGCAACATCAGGCCAGGGGCGCCTCGATAGCAACCCCCGGGGCGTGTGCAAGCAGCTGGAGGCCGAGCGCGGCCCGGGCCTCGGGGCGGAGGCCCTCGGCCGCCGCTGCGCCGAGCTGGAGGCGGAGCGCGAGGCCCTGCGGCTGCAGGTGGGGCAGCTCGCGGCCAGCTGCGACGCGCTCGAGGCTGTGCAGGCGGTCAGGGGCAACGCCAGGGGGGACGCTCGAGGCTCGAGGCTCGAGGCTCGGGGAGGAGCAGGAGGAGGAGGAGGAGGAGGAGGAGGAGGAGGAGGAGGAGGAGGAGGAGGAGGAGGAGGAGGAGGAGGAGGAGGAGGAGGAGGAGGAGGAGGAGGCTCTGGGGCGTCCTCGCGGGGTCTCGGCGGCTCTCCAGCCTCCGGACGCGCTCCCGCGGGTGCGCCCCGTCGAGGGCGTTCCGGGGTGCCCGGATCGTCCCGAGCGGCCGCCAGAGGCCCGAGTTATGACCCGAGTGCCGACGCCCAGAGCCCCTCGCGTTGGGGAAAAACGCGACGGGAGGTCTTCTGCAATTTTCGGTCTCTGGGGGCCCTCGCGGGGCCCTGATACCGTCAAGAGATGACTCGGGATGCAAACGGGCCCCAGGGACCCGTGTTTTCAAAATCAAGACATCGGATGTCTGGGCCAGTGCCTGGGCCTTCTGTAGTTTGCGCCTCTCTGGGCCTCCGTGGGTTCCCTCGTCGCCACGACTGGATTCGCCTCGAACTCCTGGTCTCATCGCAACCCAGAAGGGGCCCAGGGAGTAGCGGCATGGGTCCTTTTCCCAGACATTCGACGTCTTGATTTTTTCAATACGGGGTCCCTGGAAGTCCCAACCCTTTCCTTGGGACCGGTTTTTCGTCCTGAATCGTTTTTTGACGCTCCCGAAGCCCGGCGAGGGCCCCCCGAGGCCGAAAATGGCCACCAACCTCCCGTCTTGTTTTTTTTTACGACGCGATGATGTCTGGGTTGGTTTCCTCGTGAGGCGAGCGGGTCTTGAGGAGACGGAGCCCACGGAGGCCCATCCCCAGCTTTTTCGGGCCCTAGGCGGCCCTCCCCGGGCCGAGGGGCCGTCGGCGCTGGTCCTGCCCAGAGCACCGTATATACTGGAACTTCCAGTCGCGATTGGCAGCGACCGATCGGCAATCCAACTCCGTCGCGATCGATCGCGACCTATTTCAAAATCGATCGCGACCTGTCGCGACCGATCGCGCCCTGTTTCAAAATCGATCGCGATCTGTCGCGACCGATCGGGGCCGATCGGTCGCGACCGATCGGTCGCGAGCGATGCTGAAGCACATCGGTCGCGACCGATGCCGGAGTCGGAGGCAACATCGGTAGCGGCCGATCTCGGCGGTCGCGACCAGAATCTTTTCGGCATTCAGTGATGGCGGCGGGGGGAGGCAGAAACACAAAGAAAGGTTTGTTCATGAACATGTGTGAGATTAGGGGAAATGTCGAGGAAGAGGGAAATGCGGGAAACATGGAACAATATGGGACATCCTGGAATTTGTGTCGATCTGTTTGCGTCTCCCTGGGCCCCTCTACAAAGGTAGGGCAGCTGCGCGCGCTGGCCGACGGGCTCGGCGGCCACGACCGCCAGGGGGAGCTGGAGGAGCCTCTGGTGCAGTCGCAGGGGGGTCGGTTTGGGGATCGCTCCTCCTCGCTCCTCCTCCTCCTTTTCCTCCTCCTCCTCCTCCTCCTCCTGCTCCTCCTCCTCCTTTTCCTCCTCCTCCTCCTCCTCCTCCTCCTCCTCCTCCTCCTCCTCCTCCTCCCCCTCCTCCTCCTCCTCCTCCTCGCTCCTCCTCCTCCTTTTCCTCCTCCTCCTCGCTCCTCCTCCTCCTCCTCCTCCTTTTCCTCCTCCCCCTGCGCCCGCTGCTTTTTTTTATGGCTTTCTCCTTTTCCTGGTCCCTCTTCCCCTCCTGCTCCTCCTCTCCTCCTCCACTCCTCCTCCTCTCCTCACACCTCCACTCCTGCTCCTCCTCTCCTCTCCTCTCCTCTCCTCTCCTCTCCTCCTCCTCTCCTCTCCTCCACTCCTCCTGCTCCTCCTCTCCTCTCCTCTCCTCCTCTCCTCTCCTCTCCTCCTCCTCTTCTCCTCCTCTCCTCTCCTCCACTCCTCTCCTCTCCTCACGCCTCTCCTCGCCTCTCGTCTCTCGCCGCTCCTCCTCCTCCTCCGCTTCCTTTCGAGGTCCTCTGGAGTCGAGGTGGACGGCGCTTGTTGACTATGAGCAACGCTGGCGCAAGTGAAGCACATGCTGGAGGACCTCAGCCAAGCGGCCGCTAAAGCTCGGCTAGCGCTTCATAGCGGGAAGACGCATACGTTTTTTTTCTAACGTGCAAGGCCGCAAGGGTGTCATATAGTCGCACGTGAGGGTGGGGGCGGGAAATCCTGAGTCTCTCCCACTTGAGTCTGACGCTGCACGCTTTGGGCGTTCTGTGTGCTTCGGATAATTGCACGGCGCCGAATCCCTGAGCGGCTGTTGGACAATGACATCAGAGGGAGAGAAAGAGAGAAAGAGAGAGAGAGAGAGCTTCGGTTGCAAAGCAAACGACGGATGCTTAAGAAAATCGCCCAACGGCCGAGACAATGCTTGAGGCATCCCAGCGACACAGAGTTGGAGCCGTGGGTAGATTGGATGGTGCGGGCCACTCGCAAAGCGGAGACGATTTACGAGAAGGCTGGATTCAAATATTTGGATGAAAGCAGAGCCGCAAGCTGGCTCCCCAGACAAGGTTTGATCATTCTGCGAACTGAAGATTGTGGCAGCAAATTGGCGCGCGATCGCAAGGACGACCACGAAGGATGGACACAAAGGACTGCGTGTGTTTTGAGGCAAGAGGTCTCGCCGTGTTATCCAGTGCACAGCCACAGCAGCCCTTCATGGGTGGCGGGGTCCACTCCTTTCTTTACCCGTGCCCAGCCTGGCTGTAAAACGCATTGTGCGGAGCGGGCGGGGAGCGAACCCGAGTTGCGCCATGGGGAGTTCGAGAGCGATTTCAACCAATGCTCTTCGCCACTCCAGGCGGCTCCCGCATGCCAGACCCTAAGATCCCACGTCTCGAAACATTGAAACATCATGAAACATCACGACCAGAGCCCTGGACCCCATCTTTCTTCGCCATCTTTCGAGCCGGATCGATCTGTGGGGGGTCCCGGGGCCCGAAGCTGGGCGAACACGCCCGGATCACAGAGAGAACGCCGCCAGGATCTCAGGGGATTTCACTCGTTTGCTCGCTCGCGCAGGAGGAGGAGGAGGAGGAGGAGGAGGAGGAGGAGGAGGAGGAGGAGGAGGAGGAGGAGGAGGAGGAGGAGGAGGAGGAGGAGGAGGAGGAGGTGTTAACATGCAAGCATGCGTGTGACAGGGGAGGAATAGTAACCCTGCTGCCTTTGGCTCAAGTGTTTAACGGTCGAAGCTACATAGACCTGCTTTGCCGTTCGGGAGTATAAAGGTGACCTATCGTTATCATTGTTGCCAGGCTCCCGTGCAGAACCCTCCTCGGGGTTTTGCATGGTAGCGGAGCGCGGTTGCCATGGCGGCGGCAGCGGCAGCTGCGGCCAGGCCTGGGCAGGGCGACCCGCCAGTTAATCTCAATGTGCCGGCAGACAGAGATGCATGGGTCAACATGGATCCGAATCGCTTCAACGACCTGTGCGAGCAAGCATACCTGAACGGAGACTTCAGTTACGTTCAGACGGCGCTACTCGCGAACCATTTCGCACTCGCAACGTTCATTAACGAGCGAGTGACACAGGATCGAAGGGAGGTATCGAACACCGAAGCATTCCAAATGTTACAGAGCGCCCATAAGACCAACAACATGTTGTTAGCGATCACAAAAAGAAACGCTGCACTCGAAAGGGATGCTCGCAGATTGGTGGAAAGAGTCACCGAGTTGGAGACCAACAGTGAGGTACAAGAAAAGTTGATCGAAAGGTTTGGCCAGCTTTCGGAAGCAATTAAAGGATGAAGTGGAAGCAAGCACGGGAGCGGTAAACCGATAAGCGAATATAAGGCATTACAAGCGCTAAAGAACTTCAGTGGAGAAAGAGCAAAGTTCAGAGACTGGAGCGACAAGTTCTTGAATGCGCTGGCCCAAGTGAAGCCGAGTTACCGACCGGCACTGAAGATGCTAAACAAGAAGTTGGAGACGCTTGACGGAGTCGTACCAGAGGAGGACGATGATGACATCATACGCATAATGAACGGCCGATTAACTGCAAGTGAGTATCTGAAGGCGAATCAAGCCAAACAGGCAGAAGATGACAACAAAGGCGAATACGAGTTTACCGAGGGAGACAAAACTCAGATGGAGGAAGACTTATGGTACATTCTAAACGAGAAGCTTGAAGGTGCAGAAGCCAGAGGAAAATTAAAGGGACTTATGGATGGTGATGGAATCATGGCTTGGCAAAAGGTCTACAAATGGTACTCGGCGGTAACCGGAGCGACCCTATCATCAAAGATGACACGCGCCATGAATCCTGAGCCACCCAAGAAGATTACTGACACTGTTACCCGACTTGAGGAGTGGAGCGCATTGGCAGAAAACCTTGAGAAATACGGTAAAGATTACTCGCTGCCTCTTCCTTGTAAAGTCACCGCACTCAGGGCCATAATGGTGCGCGCGAACGATTGGTTCGACGAATGGCAGCAGGCATGCTGGCGAACGCCCGACGCGCTTAACATTGACTCATTCCAGAAATTGTATTCAAAGTGCGAAGACTGGGCGCGTAAAAAGAAACTCGACTCAGATACGAAACATAAAGATGCGATGGACATTGGGAACATCAACGAGATGGGTCAAGGATCCGAAAATGTTTGGGACCAAACAGGATGGGTTGACGAAGACGGAAACTGGTGGCCAGAAGATGGATCGTGGAATTACGGGTCCTGGGCCAATGAGAGCGACAGTGGTGAATATGAAGAAATTGACGCCGTAAACAAAGGCAAAGGCAAAGGAGCGGGCCCCAGGTGTTACAATTGTGGAGGCATGGGCCATTTAGCCAGAAATTGCACAAGACCTAAACAGTTCACCAAAGGAGGTAAAGGTGGCAAGGGCGGAAAAGGCAAGGGTTACCGGGCCACGTGCGGATCCTATGTGAAAGGTAAGATCGGAGGCAAACAAGGTGGTAAAGGAAGTGGCTCGTGGGGTGGAAGTTATGGAGGCCAAGGAAAATTCACCCCTCATAGCGAGCGTGAGTGTTACAAGTGCGGTGCAAAAGGGCACATCGCCATTAACTGCCCGGGCACCAAGAAGACCGCCAACGAAGTTGAGCAGGAGAAACCTACAGTGAACGCTGAAGGTGAACAAACCACCTCGTTCGGCCAACCGCAGCATGTTCTAAGTGTTGAGATGAAGGAAGCAGTGAACGTGCCGCCAGACCAGCTCGCAACTGAGGAGGTTAACGGGAAATGGGATCTGCCCTATTACGCCAGAAAGAAAATGGCACGTAGCAGCGCGATGAATTTGAAAAGAATTTACCAGGAACACCAATGCGACGGAGATTGTAATCAAGCTAGTCAATGGGACCGGAGAATAAGTAAAAGCATAAAACAGGAAAAAAGTTGGCTGGAGAAGTGCAAGGAAATTGGGCTAATTGAGATGCGGGGCTGTGATCCAGAGATTAACGCGGTGCCACCGCTAAGTGCAACGCGTGAGACGATCGTGGTTACCGTGGACTCTGGCGCATATAATACAGTGGGACCCCCCAAAGTTGGCACCCATTTCCCTATTAAACATACGGACGCGTCAAAGCAGGGACGACATTATAGTGCAGCGAATGGGACTGCGATAAAGAATTATGGTCAACGAGTGATCACAGGTAAAGATGAACATGGGAACGCCGTCAGCATGCCGATCCAGGTAGCAGAAGTCAACGAGGTTCTGGGATCTGTCAGAGAGATGGTAAACGCTGGGAATAGAGTTGTGTTTGACAAGGATCTTAACGGGAGATCCCTGATCCACATCATGAACAAGACAACCGGTAAGTCCACAACAATTTATGAGAAGAATGGCACGTTCCAGTTTAACATTACGGTGCCGAGGGGACCAGCGGAGACTGTCAATCCCAGGAGTGAAGTGAGCGCAGCTGAGGGTTTTCCGCGGCCGGGAACCCTGGGGGCGGATCTATTCTACTAAGCCCCCCATCACCCGTAAGACCAAGCGAAAACTTAAACGTCTTTAATACCGAAGGAGACGAAGGGAGTGAAAGTGGGGGCAACGAGAGTGAGTTGAGTGACGTGGAAGATGTATTTGTGAGTGATGAAGCGGAGTTACCAAATAAAGTTTACTGTGATATGAGGCCCTCAAAGGAGGAAGTTGAGGCGCATGACACGATGCATTTACCTTGCCGAAGCTGGTGCCCACATTGTGTTAGAGGAAAAGCGCGCAGGCGCAGTCACCGTAGACGCAAAAGAGAGGGGAACGGAAACGTGCCAGTGATTTCAATGGACTACATGTGGCTTGAAGGAAGAAAGGAAGAAGGTGAAAGCACCAGCAATGGCAATCCAATTTTAGTCATGCATTGCAGGGGGACCAAATTAACTTGGAGCAGAGTGTTGATGAAAAAGGGAGTGGACTCATACTCGGTAAAGGTGGGATGTGACGTGATCAGTTTTACCGGATACAAGAAGGTGATACTCAAAAGTGATGGAGAATCGGCAATCACGGCGCTGGCCAATAGGATTAAAGCTTCGTGTGATCTTGACATGGGGGTTGAAGTTAGCCCAGTGGGCGACTCAAAGGCCAACGGTGAAATCGAGAGAGCCGTTAGGACAGTGCAGGGTCAAGTCAGAACGTTAAAGAGCGCCTTGGATGCCAATTATAAGACTGAATTTGGTGAAAGTCATCAGATAATACCTTGGCTGGTGAGCTATGCATCCTCTTTGATTAACAAGTTCACAATAGACACAGATGGGGGGACGGCCCATGAGAGGTGCAGGGGAAGAAAGTTTAACAAGCAAATTCCTGAGTTTGGTGAGTGTGTCATGTATTTGAAGACACCTGCAAACAAGGGCCGTGAGAAGCTTGAAATGAGATGGGAAAGTGGAGTGTTTCTGGGCATAAACGAGAAAAGTCAAGAGCTGATTATTGGGGCGCCAAATGGAGCAATCAAGGCGCACGAGTTTAAGAGAAAAGGAAGTGACTCGGAAAGATGGAATATTGTCGAGGTCACCGAAATGAAGGGGTTACCTTGGCAGCCTGACCCTAGTACGGCGGGAGTGGAATTACAGTCTAGGATCATGGTACCCATGGACCTACCAGAGCAAGAGTTAACTGCGCCTGAGACGAAGCCGCTCATTGCACGAGGGATTGCGGTTAAGAAGCACGAATACTTAAAAATGGGACCGACACCGGGGTGTTACGGATGTAAATGTCTCGTGGGAGGAGACAAAGAGCACAAACCGCATAACGCCGATTGCAGGGCTCGGGTTATCGAATGGTTAAAGAAACAAGAGAGCCCGAATATCCAGGCAAGGCTAGCATCTGCACAACAAAGACTTGAGAGTAAAAGTCGTGCACCAGAAAATCGTGATCAAGAATCAGAAAGTCAAGCGAAGAAACTGAGGACCAATGTACCGCCTCCGCCGAGCGCTAAAGTTGAGGAAGCTAAGGACGAGTGGATAATAAAAGGAAACAAAGTTATATGCCGGCACCGACGACCGAGGGAAGAGCTAGCCTTCCCCACCAATGGTGGGTGTCCTGTAGATTGGGACAAACTTAAGCCCAGAAGATATACTCATGCGATCATGATTGACAGCGGCAAAATACATGAGCACGAAGATGCTTGGTATGGTGAAGAGGGAGACGATCAAACATGGGCTATGGGAAACCCCTTTAACGGTTACTGGACCGGATGGACCGAGTTCGAAGTGGAAGATGAAGAGATGAAAGATTCCCCAAGTAAACTCATTAAGCGAAAAGCAGAGGACGATCATGACGAAGAAGACCAACAGGCAACTCAACATCGTCAACTTGATATGGAACAAGATGAAGAAATGTCAGAAGTAAACGACATCATATTGGGGCTCAACATGATGGGATTCGACTCTGAGCTGGTTGAGTGGTTGACAAGTGGGGAATTGAACGTTGTACATCAATTAAAGGAAGTAAGGAGAGCCACCAAGCTCTATGGGGCGTGCCAACACGAGACTCAGGCGCACGTGACCGATGCATATTCGCCGGTGAGGGTTACAGGAGTGGCAGAGAAAATGGGATTGATACCGGGATTAGCAATGGACTTAACGACGCGAGACCAACATGGCAACCCATGGGACTTTAATGTGCCAGCTATGCGAGCGAAAGCGAAAAAGATTGTCAAATCCAAAGCAGCCCTGTTACTGGTGGTGAGCCCCATGCGTGCAGCTTTCAGCAGACTTCAGACGTCCAACTTTAAAAGATTAGGTGCTGACCGTGTAAAACAGATGTTGGATTACGGGATCAAGCATTTGACGTTTGCAATGGAGCTTTGCGAAATTCAACGGCGACATGGGCTATACTTTCTGTTTGAACACCCCGCAGGGGCAACCAGTTGGGGCACTTCAACAGTGCAACGGTTGCTCAGGAACAGAGACGTCAAAGTATGCGATGGAGACTTGTGCTGTTACGACTTAAAGCAGATAGTCAAAGGTGAAGAGATGTTCATCAAGAAACCGACCAAGTTCATGGCGAACAGTTCAGCCATAGGACGTGAGTTAAGTTGGAAATGCAAAGGGCAGCATCGACACATGGAGTTAACTGGTGGCGGAAGAACTCACAGATCAGAGGTCTACCCAGACAAATTGTGCCGAGCGATACTGAGAGGACTGGTGAGACAAATGAAGATCGACGGGCGTCAAGGGGGCACATTTAAAGAAGAAGAAGCAACGAACATGGAAGTCGACGAAGAAGAACAAAGTGAAGCGCAGATAAGCGAGATTAACTGGGCATGTGAACATGAGAGCGAAGATAGGAAGCACAAGTACCAGTTAACGTGGACGAGAAGAGATTATGGAACTCAAAGATTGATGCTACCGGGACCAAATGGACCACAATGGAGTTCACGCATTAGGAGAATTACCGCTGACATGGACACGGGGGAGATTATCGAGGACAGGCCTGTAAACGAGATCACAGGAAGAGAGAGAAGGAGAATGTTCAAGAAGGGACCAGTCAACACTTCCACCACCTTTACATATGAAGCTGTTGGCGAAATTGCTCCACACAAGTGGAAGTGCTGTGCATGTGATCATGAGGGCTGGCTCAAGACGCCTAGCACATGTACAGCGTGCGAAAGAATTGGTACAGTTAACCCTCTCCCCATGAATATGATCAACGTTGTCCACAAAGAAAATGGAGAGATCACTCAAGCCTGGGATGATGTCACTGGAAACGAGCTCGATCCTAAATTGACTGTAAAAGCACGCCAAGAAGAAATGGAACAATTCAGAAAACACAGAGTTTACGAGAAAGTGAAGGAGGAAGTATGCTGGCAAATTACGGGGAAGGCACCCATCGGAACCAGATGGATAGACATCAACAAAGGAGATGAGTTAAGCCCAGACCACAGGTCAAGGCTAGTGGCCCAGCAGGTTAAATACAATTCCAAAGAAAAGAATATATTCGCAGCTACACCTCCACTGGAGGCGCAGAAACTGCTCTTCTCAATGGCAGTTACCGAAGGAGTTGGATTCACGAATGGTGAGCGTGAGAAAGGATTAAAGCTAGCATTCGTTGACATCAAACGGGCTTACTGCTACGCCCCAGCAAAGAAAGACATATTTATCAGGTTACCAGACGAGGACTATGAACCAGGTATGTGCGGACAACTATTAAAATCAATGTACGGAACCAGGGACGCCGCGAGCAACTGGGAAGACTGTTACATGGACTTTGCTAACGAGGCTGGGTTCAAGAGCGGAATTGCGTCACCATGCGTATTCAAACATGAGAGTCGAGCGTTATGGTTAACAGTTCATGGAGATGATTTCACGCTGTTAGGAGGTGATCATGATCTCGACTGGTTTGAAAATAAAATTAAGGAGGAGTTTGAAGTAAAAGTGAGAGGACGACTTTGACCAGGGAAGGAGGACATGAAGGCGATCAGAATTCTTATCAGGATTGTGGAATGGACGGAGGAAGGATTGAGATATGAGGCAGATCAAAGGCATGCAGAGATAATTGTGAAAGAGCTTGAGCTAGAGGGAGTAAAAGTGAGGACTGAAGTGCCAGGTGAGCGCATTCCAGTTGAAGAGGGAGATGGGGTGGAACTTTCGCCCAACATGACTAAGAGATATCCAGCGTTGACGGCCAGAGCGAATTACTTAGCTCAGGACAGGTCAGACATACAGTATTCTGTAAAGGAACTTGCTAGGACCATGTCAAAGCCAACGATGAGTTATTGGAAGGGTTTGGTCAAGTTAGGAAAGTACTTGAAGTACCACAGCAGAAGCAGCTATGTGTACCAATATCAGGAACAGCCCCGAGAATTAACGATTTGGACCGACACGGATTACGCAGGATGTAAGCGAACCAGGAAGTCTACGAGTGGAGGAGTAGTAATGTGGGGTAAACATATTATAAAATCTTGGAGCACGACTCAAAGCGTAATCGCATTATCGTCAGGGGAAGCAGAATATTATGGGCTAGTGAAAGGAGGATCAGTGGGTCTAGGACTTCAGGCAGTACTGAGAGACTTTAACTTGGAAGTTGACATCACCATGAAGAGTGACGCCACGGCTGCGATTGCCATTGCGAGCAGACGAGGCTTGGGGAAAGTGAGACATATTGAAGTGTGTCAGCTGTGGTTACAGCAGAAAGTAAAGGAGGGAGTACTTCGTATTGTGAAAGTAGGGACACATGAGAACACAGCGGATGCATTAACCAAGTATGTCAGTCGTGAAAGCATGAGCGCACACCTACGAAACACGTATCAATGTGCATTAACAGGTAGGCATGGTCTTGCGCCAGCTACCGAATGTTGATATTCGCAGCTCATTTCTGTCAAGCAAGCTGCAGCGATTAAAGCCTTCTCCACCCATTACCTCTTACTCTTGGGCGTGAACGGAAGCATGGCGGCTCCCCAGGTCAACCTCACCATCAACGGCTCCATGGTCGACCAGAGCCCGCCTGGGGATGGACCGGTTACGCGTGAGAACCTCAATCGCCGTGTTGACGACATCGTCCACGTTGCTCACGCGTTTACCGTGACCCTCACTAACATGGCGATTAACTTTCACGGAGCCTACGATAAACACGTTGACGAGGTGCAAAGGGCCGCCGATGACATGGCGAAGAGGATCGAGGACTTAACGCGGCAGAACGATGCGTTGATCCAGGCCAGTGACGACGTCAACGAGAATCTCCAGAGGGCGCAAGCTGAGATTAACGCTCTGATGGCGACAATTACGGAGCTGAACATCCAGAATCGCGACTCGGGGGTTAACACGGCGGAGAATGCAACCAAGTACAGGCGCATCAACGACAACATTGGTTACCTCCTGAACACCGCCAGACGCCTTACCGAGAACATCACGCCCCTGCAGGACTTCGAGGGCAAACGAGATGCGGCACTACGCATGTTGGTGGGAGTTACCGAGAGACTCGAAGGTTTACAGAGGTTCTTGAATGACCCGATCAGTTCCTCGGTTACCATCATCCCGCAGGTGCCTCCGCCGTTACCCGAGCTGCCCCCAACGGCAGTGGCCGCCAAGGCGCCTCCCACTGCAGTCAACGCGGCGGCCGAGGCTAGCAAGCCTCTGGCCCGAGCTGCCGCGGCCTCGGGTGCACCCCCGGCTCAGGGCTTTACCGGTACCACGCCCAAGACCGGAGGGTTCGGTCGATCCGTGTCGCCGAATAAGATCCCGCAGCCAACGGCACCTCAACCTGTTTACAAGAAAGCACCCAAGGCCATGCATGAGCGTAAACGGGAACTGGAAGAGTTACTGCAGATCGGCATGAAGATGGACGAAGATCGTGCGCAGAGCAGTCAACGTGACGAAGCACCAAAAGGTCCTGCCCCGGTGGTGAACGTGAGGACGCCCAAGCCGCCTCCTCCAGGCCTTGGCGAGTCAAGTGCATCGAGCAGTGTTAGCGGCATGAATCCCCCGCCTCCGGTGCCCAAGAAGTTATCGACCCAGCACGTCCCTCCACCGCAGCCTCAAGCTGTTAACCGTACGGACGAGCAGCTTGCGGCATACTCGCGGAACGTTGCCAGGGCCGTGTACCGCCCACTGTGCCACGTCAACGGCCACATGCCTATGGTGAACGACAGGTGCGAGGACTACGACGTCAACTACAAGGTGGAGCCCGACCCCAGGGAAGTAGTCGCGTTAACGATGAAGACGCGCGACAACTGGCGCAGGTTCGAAGGCAACTTCGTCGGACATGTGGCGAAAGTGGGATTAACGACTCCTGGTGGTCGATCTATTCAGGGCAACACGGGGCGGGAGCTTAACGACTTCGATGAAGTGTTCGTCGACATTTACGGGCAGCACTCTTACGGCTTCCTCGGCTACTCAGTGTTGAAGGGCCCGTGCAGCTGGAGATCGCAGTTGACGGAGAAGGAGTTGGCCAAGCACGACGAGTGGGTTGACGCGGTCGGACACGTACAATCCCTGTTCGACGACGAGTACGTGCCGCCAATCCACGTTGACGATCTCCACCCAGTGTGGTTCGACGTTCACAGCTGCCCAGATACACAGGTTTACGTCAACAAGGCACCAGAAATGAATGAGAAACAGCTTAACGGCCTTCTCCTAACGTGGGCAGGGATGCTGCCCCACGGCAACCCCACCGTGGTCTCCGTTAAGCACTTGGTGGATGACACTTACGGGCCGCACGGTTACATCTCAACTTGGGTTACCGTAATCCGGTTTGCGACGCATGACCTCGCCAAGCTCTATTGCCGTTACATGAACGGGCTCCAGGTGTATTACCGCAACTACTTCATCGAGGACCTCGAGGTCAGGAGCGCCGAGGAGTTAAAGGGCAGCATCAACAAGCCTCCAGTTTACTGGCACCAGACCATCTTAGACGTCGCTCTTAACGATCAGGGGTCCATGAGGGCACTTTACCGTGACAACTGGCCTGCTGATCACATCACCGAGCGTAAAAGTGACCACCGCGAGAAGCTCTGCTGGTTTGGATGGTTGCCGTGCGACGACTTCCCCAACTGGCTTACCGACCCGGCCTGGACTGTGAACCCATTTACCGGAGTTGCGGTCGAAGAGCACCTCCGTAACAATCCAGGTGGTAAACCTCTGTTGAAGGCTCCCCACGCCAGTTACTGGAGGGCCATCGGAACTTACCACAACATTGTTGACGGGTCCATCAAAAGCTTTGACGAGGGGTGCTGGCTCGACGACGAGGAGCGCATTAACGCGTACCTGGACACCGACTATTACAGCCAGATGCAGGCCCTTAACAGGGTGTCGTCCTACACGGCGGCCAGCGTGGGGCATCGTGGTTTACCGAGGTCCAGGGGCGCACGTGCTCCGTCAGCGAGGCGCCCGCGCCGCTCGTAAACGGTGACAGGTGACCGGCATGCTTTTCTTTTACGCTCTCCCTCATCTCCCCTCTCAACCCGGCTTAACGATCGCGTTGCAGTGGCTTATTGAGCTGAAACTGTGTGCGTGTGCATCTTTTATAGTTACCGCAGGTATTGGCGCAAAAAAAGCGAAAGCAATCAAAATCATATAAATGCTAGCCTGCCGTGTGAACTTTGGATGCTACGTTTAAACTCGTAACTGCTTGAATGTTTACTTGAGCTCATGTTGCATGTCTGAGAGACGTGGTGCTCGTGAACGTTGTTACGAGATATTTCGAATTCGGCAACATAACGATGTATGCGCAGCCTGTTGCTTGATTTAACCTGTCTTTGCGTTTATAGGCACCTCCCCGTCAGCCAATGCGGACTGGCGTCCGATGGGGGGGGTGTTAACATGCAAGCGTTCAGGTGACAGGGGAGGAATAGCAACCCTATTGCCTTTGGCTCAAGTGTTTAACGGCTGAAGCTACTTAGACCTGCTTTGCCGTTCGGGAGTATAAAGGTGACCTATCATTATCATTGTTGCCAGGCTCCCGTGCAGAACCCTCCTCGGGGTTTTGCAGGAGGAGGAGGAGGAGGAGGAGGAGGAGGAGGAGGAGGAGGAGGAGGAGGAGGAGGAGGAGGAGGAGGAGGAGATGAGGGAGGAGGAGGAGGAGAGGGAGGAGGAGGAGGAGGAGGAGGAGGAGGAGGAGGAGGAGGAGGAGGAGGAGGAGGAGGAGGAGGCAGGAGGAGAAGGAGGAGGAGGAGGAGGCAGCGGAGGCGGCTGGGCCACCCCGGGACAGGAGCTCCGCGCCGAGCTCGGCGGCCTCCGCGCGCAGCACGAGGAGCTGGCGGCGCAGGCCTGGGGTCGGCCCCGCACTCCGTGCCCACCCTGCTGACGTGCAGTCGGACCGAGGCCTGGACATGACCGCGTCGTAACAAAACTCAGGACTGGCGGTTTTTGGCCATTTTCGGCCTCGGGAGGCCCTCGCCTGGCCTCGGGAGCGCCAAAAAACGACCCAGGACGAAAAACCGGTCCCGGGGAACGGGTCGGGACTTCCAGGGACCCCGTCCTGAACAAAAACAGGACGTCGAATATTTGGGCCTGCTGGCGCGCAGTCGGACCGATGTGTAAGATCGATGTCGGTTCGGGGAGGGTACCCCAGTGTTCTTCGCGTTTTCTGGGAGGCTCTTGGGCATCCTGGGGGAGGGTACTCTTGGGTGTTCTGTCTGCTTTGGCCGACGGAGGGCCCCATGTTCTCGAAGGACGTTCTTCTGGCCTGGGTCCGACTGTACCTTCTGGGCCGAGGGGCCCCGCACCGAGGGGGGAAGGAGGCGTGGAGCCTGGAGGTCCGGGTGCTGCACGTTTTTCTTCACGCCGGGCGCTTTCGCTCGGTGTCGGGCGCCTCAGGCCCTCACAGAGTGATCTGGCTGGAGGCGCTGGTCGTGACATCCCACGTGTGTGTGTGTTGTGTGTGTGTGTGTCACGATGTCGGGTGTCAGGCAGCAGGAGGAGGAGAGCGGGAAGATGCGGCTTCCCCCTCCTCTTCATTCTCCTCCGTCTTTCTCTCCTCTCTTCCTTTTCCTCGTCTCCTCCTCTTCCTCGTCCTCTAGTTCGTGGCGGTCGCTCGGGGGAGCCTCACTAGTCGAGTCGAGTCGTTTCTCCTCCTCCTCCTCCTGCTCCTCCTCCTCCTCCTCCTGCTCCTCCTCCTCCTCCTCCTCCTCCTGCTCCTCCTCCGCCTCCTCCTCCTCCTCCTCCTCCTCCTCCGCAACCGCTTCCCGTGGGCGCGCGGAGCGGAGCACCGCAGAGCGTGCCGCACCCTCTCCGCTGGGCGCGCGTCCTCCCCTGTGCTGCGGCGCAGCGCGCAGGATAAGACTTGGAAGGGCCAGCTTCCCGTGCGGCGACGGAGGAGGTGGAGGAGGAGGAGGAGGAGGAGGAGGAGGAGGAGGAGGAGGAGGAGGAGGAGG
>CAUYUJ010022499.1:0-59828 GCA_963575745.1 Prorocentrum cordatum
GCGCCCATCGCGCCGCGCTTCCCAGGCGCGGCCGCGGCGGCCGTGGCGCCGACCGCCGCGGCGACGAGGCTTCTCTTCTTTTGTTGCGCTGTGATCGCCGCCGTTCCTGCGCGAATCCCAGCGCAGGATCGGAAAACGCGTCGGTGTATATATAGAGCTCGCTTCCCTAAAGGGGGGCTCCTCGCGCCCATCGCGCCGCGCTTCCCAGGCGCGGCCGCGGCGGCCGTGGCGCCGACCGCCGCGGCGACAAGGCTTCTCTTCTTTGGTTGCGCTGTGGTCGCCGCCGTTCCTGTGCGAATCCCAGCGCAGGATCGGAAAACGCGTCGGTGTGTATATATATATATATATATATATATATAGAGCTCGCTTCCCTAAAGGGGGGTTCCTCGCGCCCATCGCGCCGCTCTTCCCAGGCGCGGCCGCGGTGGCCGTGGCGCCGACGGGGGTCAGGACTGTGGCTTCTTCTTCTTTGGTTGCGTGTGTCGCCGCCGTTTGGTGTCTTCTCGGCCTCACGTGGCCACTCGCAGGGGGCCCCGCTGAGGCCGTGGGCAGGAGGGCTATTTCGCGTTGGCGGGGAGAGAGCCGCTCCCGGGGGTGGGTGGGGTGGGGGGGGTGCGGGGGGGGGAGGGGGGGTGGGGGGGGGAGGGGTTCTCGAACGCGGAACGAAGAATGAAATAATAATAATAATAATAATGATAATAATAATAATAGTACTAATAATGATACGAATGATGATAATAATAATAATAATACGAATACTATCAAGAATTATAGAAATAATAAACATAGAAACGAGCAAGGACATAAGCATGGAACACACATCACACAAACCATGCAAGCGAATGCTGGCAGAAACATAAACAGCATTACAACAAACGCAGGAACGTGCAGAACACATAAAAACCATAGGGAATCCATAAAACATAGTTCTACAGTGAGCGGCTTGACTTAGGAGCACTTCCTTTTCAAAAGGGGCTCGGCTGTTCCTTGGGTTTGTATGCGTTCTGCTACCTTTTTGGCGGCGGGCCCCCCTGGTGTTCCTCTTCGGACTTCGTAGACTCACTCGGAACGACAAGGGGCTTCGTTCCTTCTTTATCGTTCCTTAGGTCAGGCCGATGACTGTAGAACGCGGAACGAATAATGAAATAAACATTCACACATAGGAACGAGTAAGGACATACGCATGGAAACAACATAGCACAAGCCATACAAGCGAGTGATGGCATAAGCATAAACAGCATTCAACAAATACACAGGATTATGCATAAAACATAAAAAGCATAGGGAATCCATAAAAACATAGTTCTACCGTTAGCGGCTTGAATAAGGAACACTTCCTTTTCAAAAGGAGCTCGGCCGTTCCTCGGGTTTGCATGCGTTCTGCTACCTTTTTTGGGCGGCGGCCCCCCCCGGTGTTCCTCTTCGGACTTCGTAGACTCACTCGGAACGACAAGGGGCTTCGTTCCTTATTTATCGTTCTTTCGGTCAGGCCGATGACTGTAGAACGCGGAACGAACAATGAAATAAGCAGAAGCACATAGGAACGAGTAAGGACACAAGCACGGAAAAAAACATAATACAAACCATGCAAGCGAATGATGGCATGAACATGAACAACATAAAAAACGCAGGAACGTGCATGAAACATAAAACATAGGGAATCCATTCAACAGACAAACATGAAGCACATGAACACATACACAAAAAGACATAACGAAGCTAGAACTCCGTAGGGGAACGAAGAATGCCATGAACAGAAAAACGCGGAGGTCCGCGCGGATTTCTCGGATCGGCGCTGGACCTCCCTCCCTGGCGCGAGGAGCGCGCCAGGGGCGGCGCCGGGGGCGTCGCCAGGGGGGTCCGGCGCGGATGCGAGGAATCCGCGCGGACCTCCGAATTCTTATGCTTCTGTCATTCTTCCTTCCCCTACAGAGTTTTTATTTTCCGTATGTACTTATATGTATTTTTTTTTGTTGTGTTTATTTCCTAGGTTTTTTATGTTTTGTATGCTCCTATGTTTGTTTTATGCTATTTTATGCTTATTGTTCGTTCCCCTACTCTTCTGTTGCATCTTCGGGGGACCTCGCCTGTCCCTAAAATTGGTGTCTTTTTGGGGGCCCGACGCGGGCTCGATGCGGACTCGACGCGGATTTGGCATGGATTCGACGCGGATTCGACACGTATTCGACACGGATCCGACGCGTCCGACATGGATTCGACACGCATTCGACGCGGACAGGGCCGCGACGGGACAGACAAGGTCCCCCGAGGATGCAACATAACCTGGGTTCCTTGGCTTTCGATGGTTCTGCCATGGATAGGGGTCCACATGCGAACCCTGCCCCTACCCCCCACGATTTCTGAGAGGGGGCGGGGGAGGGGTTCGCATGTGACCCCCCCTAATGGAAAGGCGTGACGTTCCCCCGAGGATGCAACATAACTACGCCGATCGCCGCATCGCCGATGCATCGCCGATGCAGCTCGATGTGGGGCCCGATTCGCTTCACGTCGACGTCGCCGATGCATCGCCGAGGATGCAACATAACTACGCCGGGGCACTTGCGCCCAGAAGACGTCGGGGCCTCGGAGGCCCGGGCTCGCCGCCTCGCCGCCGCCGCAGGGGGGCGGGAAAAGCGGCGCGCCGGCCGGCGCCGGCCCCGCCGTGGGGCGTTCGAGGCCGAGCGCCGGCGGCGGCCCAGAGTCGGCCCAGAAGAACAAGCATAACCGTAGGAGCATACAGAAAGCTCAAGTCAAGGGCAGAAAAAAAAACGCCCCTGATACCCTGGTTCACGAGGCGCTGTGCGCTGAAACTCCTGTGGGCTGACAGGGTAAATCCTGCGTGATGTGCCGCGTCCTGGCGGCTCTAGGCTTTGGGGGTTCCCAGGAGGTTTACAGACCACGGCCGGCGGCGGCCCCGCCGTGGGGCGTTCGAGGCCGAGCGCCGCCAGCGGCCCAGAGTCGGCCCAGAAGGACAAGCAGGAGGGAAAACAAAAAAAACACAGACACAATTATTAATCGTCGATCCCCAGGAAAATATGGGAAAATATGGGAAGGGGGGGGGGAAGACGAAAACCCCCAAAAATATGGAAACATGGAATATGTTGATTAGTGTGTATTTATTTATGTGTCCCAGGGCCCCTTCAGGCAAGCATAAACACAGGAACATACATGAAGCTTAAAAGTGGAAAGTTTTATGTATGCTCCTATGCTCCAAACATAAGTAGAAACATTAAGTTCAATGTATGCTCCTATGTAAGGCGGCCGACCGGCGGCGGCCCGGAATGACAAGCATATACATAGGAGCATACATAAAGCTTAAAAGTGGACAGTTTTATGTATGCTCCTATGTTTTAAACATGAGTAAAAGCACAGGAAGTTCTATGTATGCTCCTATGTAATTTTGTAAGTTTGTCATGCTTTCAACATACGACATAAACATGACAACCTGAAAGCACAACGAAGCTAGAACTCCGTAGGGGAACGACGAATGACAGAAACATAAACCTTCGGAGGTCCGCGCGGATTTCTCGGATCGGCGCCAGCGGCCCAGAATCGGCCCAGAATGACATAAACATACAGTCGGCATTGACTGGACAGGACACGCTAGAGGACACAAGACCCTTCCGAGGGCCACATCGCCATGGGGGATGCAGGAGGCGCGTGTCGCGAGGCACGGGACAGGAGGGTACCCTTGAGTTGGCAGGGTCGACCTGATAATCTGGGCCGACTGTAAGCATAGGGACATACACAAAACATAAAACATCAGAAATAAACATGAAAAAACATAAAAACACAACGAAGCCAGAACTCCGTAGGGGAACGAAGAATGACAGAAGCATAAGAATTCGGAGGTCCGCGCGGAGTCCTCGCATCCGCGCCGGACCCCCCCTGGCGCCGCCTCTAGCGCCGCCCTGGCGCGCTCCGCGCGCCAGGGAGGGAGGTCCAGCGCCGATCCGAGAAATCCGCGCGCGGACCTCCGAGTTTTTATGCTTCTGTTATTACTGGAGAGGCCTGATGGCCGGTGCCGCCGACCCTGATCGAAAGGGCTAGGAGTGGGGGGAGGAAGCGGAGGATGAGGAGGAGGAGGAGGAGGAGGAGGAGGAGGAAGAAATCCGCGCGGACCTCCGAGTTTTTATGCTTCTGCTATGATTTGGTCCCCGACGCAGCTCTTGGCCCAGAGTCGGCCCACACGGAACGATCGGGCGATCGGCACGCCGCCTTTCGTGCAAGGGGGAGCGATCGACGCGCTGCCAGGAGCCCACGCCGGGGTCGTCGCGACACGAGCCTGCCGCAATGAGCCGCAATCTCTTCGCGCGCCGCGGCCTGGGCCAGAGCGGATGCCCTTCTCCAGCGAGGGGCAGCGCGAGGGCGCGAGGGCGCGAAGACAGCTGCGCATCGCGTGGCGGTGGCTGGCCCCCCTTGGATGACGCCGAGGCTGGCGTCGTCCGCGTCACCATCGTCACCCTCCTGGGCCTCTGGGGGCCGCCGAGGGCCACCGACGGTCTCCGACGGGCCGCCGAGAGCCTCGAAGTGCTTCCGCAGGGCCGCCGGAGGTCGTGCGGAGGGCCCTCGTCGAGGGGGGGGCGCCGACGGGCCCGCCGAAGGGCCGCCGAAGGCCATCGAGAGGGCCCCGCTCAGCGCGGGGGGGCGTGGCCGCGGGGGCGGCACGGCGGCGGCACGGCGGCGGCCCAGGCGATCAACCGGAACGAAGAGACGGACCCCCCCTGCGCCGCGGCACCCCCTCCTCCCTCCTCCCTCCTCCTCCTCCTCCTCCTCCTCCTTCCTCCTCCTCGTCCTCCTCCTCTTCCTCCTCCTCCTCCTCCTCCTCCTCCTGCTCCTGCTCCTGCTCCTCCTCCTCCTCCTCCTCCTCCTCCTCCTCCTCCTCCTCCTCCTCCCTCCTACTCCTCCTCCTGCTCCTCCTCCTCCTCCCCCTCCTCCTCCCCCATCCTCTTCACCTCTTCCTGCTCCCTCCTCCTCCTCCTCCTCTCTTTTCCGCCTCCTCCTCCTCCTCCTACTGCTCCTTCTTCCTCCTCCTCCTCCCTAGCTCCTGCTCCTCCGTCCTCCTCCTGCTCCTCCTGCTCTTCCTCCTCCTGCTCCTCCTCCTCCTCCTCCTCCTTCCTCCTCCTCCTTCTTCTCCTTCCTCCTCCTCCTCCATCCTCCTCCTCCTTCCCCCTCCTCCTCCTCCTCCTCCTCCTCCTCCTCCTCCTTCTCCTCATGCTCCTCCTGCTCCTCCTTCTCCTCCTCCTCCTTCTCCTCCGCCTCCGCCTCCGCCCTTTGCCGGGGTGGCGCCAGCTACCCGGACCTCCTCGCGTCGTGGCAAGAGAACATGGCGGGAGGTGTTTGGCCGTGTTTGGCCTCCGGATGCCCTCACCATAAGCTCTGGGGCCGTCAGAGAAATTGCTCGAGATGAAACACAGGTTTCGGGGAAGGATTCCAGATATCCGGGGAAGTTGTGTAGAAGAAATCAAGGCTTATGATGTTCAAGCCGACTTCAGCCTTGACCACCAGGAGTAATTTCGAGCACCAGGAAAGTACGGACACTTGAAGGTTTTCACGTGCCGGGCTCCGGGAGGCGATGCTCGCTCGACACTGTCTCGACACTTCTTTCTCGGTGCTCGAAATTTGTTCTGCGATGTGGTCCTCAAGTGCGATGCGAGCAACGTCCATCAGGGCATCGGAGGTCTGGGGCCACCGCCTCGTCGCCGCCGGGGGCACGAAGACGTGGCCGCTCTTCGCGCCTCGCGCGTCGCGGCCGGGGCCAGAGCGGGCGCCCTTCTCCACCGAGGGGCGGCGCGAGGGCGCATCAAAACGATGTCAGGTGAAGTCGGACCTGTCCCTCTCTACAGGAGCAATGTTGCTCGGGGGTGTATAGACCTCCTCCTACCCTGACACGTCGATCCAGGAATTGGCCGTTTTCGGTTCGCGAGAGGGCGTCGCGGCCGGCATTTTTGCGGGTCCAGGTCCGTCGGTTTCGGTCCTGGGCCGTTTCCATTAAGGGGAGGTTTACTAAAGGGAGGTTTGTCCACCGCCGAGTTGCGAAGTAGTCCAAAAATAGTCTGGGGACGATTTCTTTACAATTTTTTACTAATCTTGGGCATTTGCTTGACTATTTTTTAAATTTTTGCCCAAAATCCGCCTGTAGGGGGACACGCCTGACCTAAACGTAGTGTGAAGAGACGGTCCCCGGGAAGGGAACCTGATTTTCGGGGGTTACGTCATGCGCAGCTCATGCATAACGTCAGGGGCGCGGGCATACGTCACCACCCACCAGCCCGCCCGAGCCCAACCCGAAGGCCCCAATGTGCCGTCCATCCCCAGTACGGGGGGGGTCGGGGAACATGGACAAAACAGATATGAAGCCCTCGGGCGCCGCGTAATGGGGGGGTCATAAATGGGGGGGGGTCGCGGGTGGTCCGAAAAGGTACCCAAACGGTACCTAAACGAGCCCCCTGGGGCTCCAGAGGGGCCCGAAAGGGGCACGAAAGGGGACCTTTTTTTGACCCCCCCATTGGTGACCCCCCCATTAAGCCACGCCCAAAGCCCGTACCCCACCCCCCAACCTGAAATTCGGGCCTTCGGGTCGGGTTGGGGAGGCCTGGCAGGTGGTGCACACGGCATACCCGTGCACCGATCGCGGGCCAGTCTTGGGCCCAGGGTCCTCGACTTCAAATCCGCTGCGCTGTTTTTGCTGGTCCAGTTCAAGATTGCGTCGGACCTGCATCCCAGACTGTGCGAAACGGTAGGGCGGAAATCTCCGCCTTAGAAGGGTGCGGGTGTTCTGCACGGGCATGGCGGAAACCGCGACGGCAGAGCAGTGCGGAGCTCGATGTCAAAGGAGCCTGACCAGCAGGGCATGTCCGTAGCCATTTTGGCTCAAGGGGGCTACCTGCGCCCAGAAGCGGCGCCCGGCCCCTGGCGGCAATGGCCGCCCCTGACGCGCCCGTCGCGGAGGGGGCGGGAGCTTGCGCCGCCGATGGGGATGCTCTCGATCAGGCCGTCGCCGACGTCAGGCCGGAAGGAGTGCTAGAAGCGACGGAGAAAGAGGTGCGGGCTTGGTATGCGTACGACTGGGCCAACTCTCCGTTCTACCAGGTGCTGGACCCCGTCTTCAAGGTCCTCCTGAAGAGGATGGCCGAGATGGCGGACGCGGAGGGCACGTACTGGGCGTGGCCGTCAGCAGGGAGCTACCCCGCTCTCGTGCTGTGGGTCACTGCAGGGGTACAGGTATTTGCCTTGCTCTGTTTGTCTGCGTATGCGGACTACGGCAACGGCAAGTTAGCCGTCATGCGAAGGCTCACGTGGGCGGGCTCCCTCGCGTGCGTGTCCTGCATTTTTTTCTTCGACAGTTCGCTGTGGGCAGTGGCCGGGGGCATGCGCATCATCCTCGGCATTTTGTTCATCAGCTCGCTCACCTACTACGACTC
The DNA here is from genome assembly GCA_963575745.1 of Prorocentrum cordatum. Classification (NCBI taxonomy): domain Eukaryota; class Dinophyceae; order Prorocentrales; family Prorocentraceae; genus Prorocentrum; species Prorocentrum cordatum. Next base: position 7,425 of record CAUYUJ010022499.1, read on the forward strand.
CTTCCTGCCGCAGCTGGCCCACTACCACTTCGGCGTCGCGGGCCTTCAGGGCAAGGAGCGGGCGGACAAGGAAGCCAAGGTAACGGACCAGATGTCGAACATGGGCCAGCTCATCGGCTACCTAGGGGGCCTCTGTGCGTCGGTCCTGTGCATGGTCATTCAGATCATATTCGCCTGCGACACGGCGAAGCAAACCTGCAGCGAGTTCAACCGGCTATTTTTTCTGAGCCTCAGCTGCTCAGTGGTCGGCGTCTGGTGGTGTGCGTTTTCGCATTACAGCTTCAGGCACCTGAAGTCAAGGCCCGGGGGCCCGTTCCCAGAGGGCTCCAGCAATCCGCCGAAGCTGGGCTGGATCCAGGCCCGAAACGGGCTGTTGATCCTGTATAGAAAGAAGCAGTGCGGTATGATGATGGCGGCCTTCTTCGTCTATTCCGACGCCCTCAATACAATGCTAAATCTTTCGGTTCTGCTCTTGGAAGAGTCTATATCGACATGGGACGTGGCAACCTTCGGTAATTTCATGCTCGCCGCTTTCGGAGGCTTTCTGGGCGTGTTCTTGTGGAGCGCGCTACAGTGGAAACTCGGGGTGAGCAGCAAGTCCGCGCTCATCGTCCAGGTCGGGATGTTCGCCCCCATCGCGGTCGGGTGTGCCTTCGGCATGACCGACTCCACTGCAGGATTCTACGCCGCCATGACCCCGCTGATACTGACGATGGGCTCCATGCAGGCCAATTCCAGGTCCGTGTTTGCGCAGGTCATCCCCGTTGGTCAGGAGGCTACCATGTTTTCCATGTGGGTGATCATGGACAAGGGCTCGAGCTTGGTCGGGACATTGGTGGTGGTGTTCGTACACACTGCGATGGGAAATTATTACCTATCGTTTTGGTATTGCGCCCTTGCCTTCACGGTGGGGAGCCTGCTGCTCTACCTGGTGGACGTGGAGCGGGGCCAGGTCGACGCGGGCAGGAGAAGGCCAGCAGAGACGCTGCAGAAGACGGCTGAGCCCGTGGTGTGATTGCCTCCCGCGAGAGGGAGGTCCTCCCCGTCTCTGCGAGATACCTCTTGCTGGAGGGGGATGGACCTCCCGCGAGGGAGGGGCTGAATGGTGGGAATGGGGGAGGCGATGTGTGGTTTGTGAGGAGGAAACAAATTGACCAGAAGGGCAGAAGTGTCCCCCTGGCCTGCGAAATCGCCCAAAGCACGGCGGTTCCGACGTTGGGGGTTGGCGCACAGTAGAGGCCCATGCCAAGACACACCATGCTTGCCTTCAGGGTGCCCTGGGTTTCTTGGGTTTCGACGATTTTGCGATGGAAGGCGCGACGTGTCCCGCACCAAAAATCAATGGACGTCCTGGGGTCCCAGGGTTGGGTTTCTCGTGGAAGGTTTCTCGTGGTCGGGCCCCTGCTGTAGATCTACGGATCATTCTACGAAATGTTTGCAGGCTCGACGGAAAACAGCATTGGGGGTAGCAGCACTGCTGGTGTGCATCCCCTCCTCCCTCCCTCCTCCCCCTCCTCCTCCTCCTCCTCCTCCTCCTCCTCCTCCTCCTCCTCCTCCTCCCTCCCCTCCTCCTCCTCATCCTCCTCCTCTCTCTCCTCCTCCCCCTCCTCCTGCCTCCTCCTCCTCCTCCTCCTCGTCCTCCTCCTCATCCTGCTCCTCTCCTCCTCCTCCATCCTCCCCCTCCTCCTCCTCCTCCTCCTCCTCCTCACCCCTCCTCCTCCTCCTCCTCCTCCTCCTCCTCCCCCTCACCTCCTCCTCCTCCTCCCCTCCCCGCCTCCTCCGCCGCCTCCTTCTCCTCCTCATCCGCCTCCTCTCCTCCTCCTCCCCCTCCTTCTCCCCTCCTCCCCTTCCACCTCCTCCTCCTCCTCCTCCTCCTCCTCCTCCTCTCCAGCTGCCTCCTCCTCCGCCTCCTCCCCTACTCCTCCCACTCCCTCCTCCTGCCTCTATCCAAATTCGCCATGGAACGGACACCAAACCTCTACAGGAGGACGATTGAAAAATAGTTACGAAATAGTCTGGGAACGATGTTTGATATATTTGTTGTTTTGTTGTAAGCATGCTTGGGGAATCTGTTATTCTTCGTCCGGAATCCGCCTGTAGGGGGGCATGCCCGACCTAAGGCTGGCCTTCGCCCGCGCGGAGGCGGTTCCGAGGTTCGCCGGGAGGGGGCGGGGGAGGGAGTGGTGCTGGCGTGACTCTGCCCGCCTCCTCCTCCTCGTCCTCCTCCTCCTCCTCCTCCTCCTCCTGCTCCTCCTCCGCCGCCTCCCCCTCCTCCGCTCGTCCCTCCTCTTCCTCCTCCTCCCTCCTCCTCCTCCGCCTCCTCCTCCTCCTCCTCTCTCCTCCTCCTTCCACTCCTTCATTCCTCACTTTCTTCTCCTCCTCCTCCTCCTCCTCCTCCTCCTCCTCTCCTCCTCCTCTCCTCCTCCGCTCCTCCTCCTCCTCCCCCTCCCACCTCCTCCTCCATCCTCCTCCTCCTCCTCCTCCTCCTCCTCCTCCTCCTCCTCCTCCTCCTCCTCCTCCTCCTCCTCCTCCTCCTCCTCCTCCTCTTCCTCCAGCAGCGTGCTCGTGCCGCCGGGGACAGGAGCATGGCCTCGAGACTGCACTCGCAGCCGCCGCCGCGCAGCGCACGGGTGGGCCGCCTCTCCGGGGCAGTCTCTCGCGAGCGGGGGGGGGGCGCTCCGTCGAGCACGCGCGCCGTGTTCCGGGCCCAGGTCTGAAGGGGCCCTTTCGATGCTCGTTTTGGGGACCTCCCTGGGGGCCACCTAATGGATCTGTTCGACTCAGGTTCGACTCAAGTCGACTCAGGTTCGACTCAGGTTCGACTCAGATTCGACTCAGGTTCGACTCATGTTCGACTCAGGTTCGACTCAGGTTCGACGCAGCTTCGACGCACGAGTGGAGCGAGTGGCTCCAGGAAGGTCCCCAGAACGAGCATCTAAGGCCCTGGGACAGACAAGTCAATACACACGGATAACAGGGTTCCCAATATTTGTCCATATTTTCTGGGTTCTCGTCTTCCCTAGGGGAAGGAACAATCACATAAACATAATTAGCCTGGCGAAGGACCCAACCATACGCAGTTGTGAATACCGCAATTGTGAATACCATCTTCGTCCGCGCTCCCTATGTAGCCACGGCTCCCCGCCGGGGCCCGGCATGCTCAGGGACACGTTCGTGGCCGTCTTCGCGGGCGCCGACGACGACGAGGACGGCGTCCCCCTGACCGAGGAGCAGAAGCAGGAGAGGGCTCTGAGAGCCATGAAGGATGCTGCCACGGGCGACATCGGTGGGGCTCCCATGGGGCCACGATCCTCGTGAGGGGTGTGCCGAAATGGCCCAAGGCCGCCATGCGAACCCTGACACGGGCTTTCGGTGGAGCTCACTATGGGTGTACAGACATGGGGCAACACCGACATGCCGAACCTGCCGCTGCGGCATTCGGTGGTGCCGCCTCAGACCACGAAGCGTGCGAGGGGTGCGCCGAAATGGAGGGTGGAACCGCGTGCGAACGCAGCCACTGGGGCCTTCGGTGGAGTTCCCTGTGGGGCCACGAAACGTGCGAGGGGTGTGCCGACATGGGGGGTGGAACCGCATGCGAACGCAGCCACTGGGGCCTTCGGTGGAGCTCCCTATGGTCCACGAAGCGTGCGAGGGGTGTGCCGAAATGGAGGATGGAACCGCGTGCGAACGCAGCCACTGGGGCCTTCGGTTGAGTTCCCTGTGGGGCCACGAAACGTGTGAGGGGTGTGCCGACATGGGGGGTGGGACCGCATGCGAACGCAGCCACCGGGGCCTTCGGTGGAGCTCCCTATGGGGCCACGAAACGTTTGAGGGGTGTGCCGAAATGGGGGGTGGAACCGCAGGCGAACGCAGCCACTGGGGCCTTCCGTGGAGCTCCCTATGGGCCACGAAACGTGTGAGGTGTTCCGAAATGGGGTGTTGGCACGCTGCAATAGCGCGCAAAAGCGAAACGCAACCGCTGGGCTTTGGGTGTTCTCCCTATGGGGCCACGAAACGTGTGAGAGGTGAGCCGAAATGGGGGGTGGAACCGCATGCGCCGCAAAAGCGAACGCAGCCACTGGGGCCTTCGGTGGAGCTCCCTATGGGGCCACGAAACGTGTGAGGGGTGTGCCGACATGGGGAGTGGAACCGCATGCGCCGCAAAAGCGAACGCCGCCACTGGGGCCGTCGGTGGAGCTCCCTATGGGGCCACGAAACGTGTGAGGGGTGTGCCGAAATGGGGGGTGGAACTGCATGCGCCGCAAAAGCGAACGCAGCCACTGGAACCTTTGGTGGAGCTCCCTATGGGGCCACGAAACGTGTGAGGGGTGTGCCGAAATCGAAATGGGGGGTGGAACCGCATGCGCCGCAAAAGCGAACGCAGCCACTGGGGCCTTCGGTGGAGCTCCCTATGGGGCCACGAAACGTGTGAGGGGTGTGCCGAAATGGGAAGTGGAACCGCATGCGCCGCAAAAGCGAACGCAGCCACTGGGGCCTTCCGTGGAGCTCCCTAAGGGGCCACGAAACGTGTGAGGGGTGTGCCAAAATGGGGGGTGGAACCGCATGCGCCGCAAAAGCGAAACCCGCCACTGGACATTGGTGGAGCTCCCTAAGGTCCCCGAAAGCGTGCGAGGGGTTGTCCGACTTGGGGGGTGAACCGCATGCGCCGCAAAAGCGAACGCAGCCATTGGGGCCTTCGTGGCAGGCTCCTATGGGGCCACGAAACGTGTGAGGGGTGTCCGAAAGGGGGAATGAACCGCATTGGCGCCCCAAAAGCAAACGCAGCAGCTGGGCCTTCCGTGGATGCTCCCTAAGGGGCCACGAAACGTGTGAGGGGTGTGCCAAAATGGGGGGTGGAACCGCATGCGCCGCAAAAGCGAACGCAGCCACCGGGGCCTTCGGTGGAGCTCCCTACGGGGCCACGAAACGTGTGAGGGGTGTGCCGAAATGGGGAGTGGAACCGCATGCGCCGCAAAAGCGAACGCAGCCACTGGGGCCGTCGGTGGAGCTCCCTATGGGGCCACGAAACGTGTGAAGGGTGTACCGAAATGGGTGTGGAAGGGGGAGGAAGGGGGAGGAGGGAGGGAGGAAAGAGGCGGGAACGCGGGGCACCGTCTCTTCAAAACGAGGACCCAACACCACAGGATGCTTGGGAAAAACTCGCTAGGTCCGCGCGAATTTCTCGGATCGGCGGTGGACCCCCCTCCTTGGCGCGCGGAGCGCGCAAGGGGCGGCGCCGGAGGCGCCGCCAGGGAGGGCCCGCGCGGATCCGCGAAATCCGCGCGGACCTCCGAGTTGTTATGCTTACGTCACTTTTTGTTCCCCTATTCCCCCCCACTTCCCATAGTTTTACCAGCCTCGAACTTATCCCTATCCCTGAGATTGACACGCCAAAAGGCGATGACAATCTTAGGGATGCGCCCTCAAAAAGTAAGGGAATCCCTGAGATTGGCATCGTGATGAGAAGATGCCCAGCATAGGGATAGGGATATGTTCCAGGCTGGTAATAGTCTCCCATACACCTTAGGCGATGCTTAAGAAAACTTAAGTGTTCGGCCGGAGTCTCGATTATTCTTAACGTTTCAATGTAGATCTTAAGATTTTAATCGACATGTTGGGTTTTTGTTCAAGTTCTGAGACTATGAATTTCTTAACCCATGATTTCTTGAGCATTTCGCAGGGTGTAGCTCCCTGGGGGTCGACGATGACTCGTGTCTGCCTGCTTCTTTTCCTCCGGCAGGTTCCCCGTCGCCGGCGGCACGTCGGCCTCGGCCTCCCGGAGGCGGGGCGCGCCGGAGGCCGAGCGTTCCCAGCGAGGTTGGGGAGAGGCCCCGCTCCTAATTGGGGCCCGCTCCTACAGGAGGAGTGTTCAAGAATCGTCATCAATCGGGGGTGGACAGAACCCCCAACAGTGACACGTCGATTAGTGAATTGTCCGTTTTCGGTTTTCGAGAGGGCGCCGTGGCCGTTATTTTCCAGGCTTGCGCCCGCCAGGTTTGGGCCTCAGGTCGTTTTCACTAAACCACGTTTTGCTAAAGGGGGGTCTGTCCATCCCCGAATAAAGTCGTGCGGGGACGGTTCTTGGAGCACTGTTCGGCCCTTCGTGGGGTGTGTTTGGACTGCATGCGATTGTCCGCCGCAGATCCGCCTCTAGGGGGACACGCCCGACCTAAACCTAGGGGAGCGGGGCGCCTGCCTCACTGGAGGTGTGTCCGCCGGCGTCGCGGACCCACGGAGCGCCCGCCGAGCCAGGGTCGAGGGCCGAGGCTTGTACGCGTCCCTGGCATTAGGTCGGGCGTGTCCCCCTACTACGGGGGGGGATTTTCGATGAAAATGGAAGAAGTGCCCCCTAAATGGCCAAAAAAGATTCCAAAAAGTAGTCCCCGGACTATTTTTTTGACTACCTTGATCGGGGGCACACGATAGGGGGGGTTGGACAGGGGGGGAATGCATCTACCTTCCCCAATCGCCCCATTGATATCGCCGGGGGGGGAGGGATGGGCCCTAATAAAAAGCCCCACCCTGCCCAGGAATGTGCGGATTCACATCGGTAGGCTCCAATCGCCCGTACCTATCGTCGATGTATCTGCCCCCGAAATTTTGATTGCAGGTCGATGCAACCCCCCCCATTCCATTCCCCCGTCCCCCCTCCCCCCGCCCCCCGCCCCCCCCTCGCACCCCTTCCGCCCCCCTTCCCCCTCCCCCTCCCCCCTCCCCCTCCCCCCCCCCTCCCCCCTCCACCTCCTCCTCCTCCTCGTCCGCCTCCCTCCTCCTCCTCTTCCTCCTCCTCCCCCTCCTCCTGTAGTGTCGTGTCGGCTTTCCAGCACCCAGATGCATGCAGCCCCCGCTGCTGGCCACGGCCTTGGTGAAGGCGCTGGCCGAGCCGCGGACCATCCGGCGACGCCCTGCGAACAGCGAGTCGCACCCCCCGCCGTCCGAGGCGCCCGCGGTGGCGCTGGCCCAAGAGAGGCCCCCCCCCGGTTTTTTGGGGGCGGCCGCCCGCGCGCCAGGACCAGGACACGACTTGCTGGAACGGCTACGGCAGGAGGCCCGTGCCGAGCGGCAGGCGGAGGCAGCGCGCGGCGCGGACGGCATGGCGGGGGCTGAGCTCAGGCCCGAGGCGCTGGCCGAGCAGCAGGGCCGCGACTGCCGAGGCGCTGGCGGCCGCTCGCGCCGCGGGGCTGGAGCAGCACCTGGAGACCGAGCAACTGGCGGAGGCAGCGCAGGGCGCCGAGGCCGAAACCTCGCGCCCGACGGAGGCGGAGCACACGGCCGCCGAGGCCGCGCCCCTCGGGAAGGAGGCCGAGCGCCTGGAGGCCGCCCCCGAGGCGGAGCACGACGCGGGCGCGGAGAGGCAGGGCGGGAGGGCGGGCACGAGCGCTGCCGAGCACGACGGCCAGCAGCGCGACCAGCAGCAACGCGCCCAGCAGCGCCACGCCACCGAGCACCACCGAGACCAGCACGACAACGAGGACCAGCAGCACCACGCCGCCCAGCACCACCGCGTCGCCCACGGCTGTGCTGTATTGGAGGGGCCAAGTACTGCCACCTTCCTTGGAAGGCATGCCGCGAGGGGTGTTCGGGGCGGCCTCCCCGAGGGTGCCTCGCGGGGTGCTGAAGATCTCGGGGGTGGAGCGCGGACACCACAGAGGACTGGCCGCATTGCCGTTCCCCTTGGAAGGCATGTCGTGGCGGATGCCCAGGGTGACCCTCGCCCTGGGGGCCCACCGCGGGGCGCTGAGGATCTCGGGTGCGGACCGCGAACACGCTGATGGACCAGACCGTCAGCAACGCTCCCTGCGCCTCCGCCAGACGCGCAGGGAGAGAGGGCGGCCCCCAGGGACGCGGCCCTCTGAGCGGTGGCCGCGCGACGCGCGGAGCGTCGGGCGCGGCCGCCGCGCGACAGCCAGCGGGGCTGCGGGGGAAAGCTTCGGGAAAGCTGCTCTCCTCCTCCTCCTCCTTCGCCTCCTCCTCCTCCTCCTTCCTCCTCCTCTCCTCCTCCTTATCGCCCTCCTCCGCCTCCTCCTCTCCTTCCTTCTCCTCCTCCCCCTCCTCCCCTCCTCCTCCTCCTCCCCTCCTCCTTTCCTCCTCCCCCTCCTCCTCCTCCCCTCCTCCTCCTCCTCCTGCTCCGCCTCCTCTTCCTCCCTCCTCCTCCTCCTCTCCTCCTCCTCCTCCCCTCCGCCTCCCCTCCTCCTCCCTCCCTCCTTCGCCTCCTCCTCCTCCTCCTCCTCCTCCTCTCCTCCTCCTCGTCCTCCTCCTCGTCCTTCCTCCTCCATCCTCCCCTTCCCCTCCTCCTCCGCCCTCCTCCTCCCCCTCCTCATCCTCTGTCCTCGCTACTCCTCCTCCTCCTCCTCCTCCTCCTCCTCCTCCTCCTCCTCCTCCTCCTCCTCCTCCTCCTCCTCCTCCTCTTCTTCCTACTTAGAAACCCGTGTCGGCGTGCGCTGAGGGGGGTGGTGACTGCGAAATCTGCTGCTCGCCGTCCGCGACAAAAGAAAGAGGCATGTCCCTCTACAGTTTCGGGGGCGGCAAAGAAAGGGGTGATGACTAGGGGGGGTATCATGTCGGGGGCCATGATGTTTCCCCAAAGCTTAGGGCGCTTCTACTTGTTTCATTACGTCCCGGCCACCCCCCCCCCGCCCTGGCCTGCGCACGTGCCGCGGCCATGATTTGCCCCCCCCCCCCCCTCTTGGACGCCCCCCTCTTGGCCGCCCCCGAAAAAGAGAAAGGCATGTCCCTCTACAGTTATAATGTTCCAATCTACTCCATCCTTGAACGCCAGACAGAATTTCGAGCACCAGAAAGTACCCCAAACCTTAAGGGGTTTCACGTGTCGGGCCCTGGGAAACACTTGTCCGACACTGCTTCGGCACTCTCTCGACACTCTTTCGACACATGTTCCCAGGTGCTCGAACTTATTTCTGGGATGTGGCCCTTCAGTGCGACTGGAGCAACATAACTCAATAGGAGGAACATGCACAAGTAATCAAAAAATAAAAGTCTGGGGGGCGAGTTGTGGATTCTTGTTGGCTAATCTTGAGCATTTTTGGGCTGCGTTCTATTTTCCAGGTAGGACAAAAAACCACACAGGCACAATTGATCGTGCCATGGCTGGCTTCTCCCCTCTCCTCCCCCCTCCCTCCCTTCGCGGCTTACGGCCGGTGCTGCCCTGCGGAGCGCGGCAGGGGCCCCTGAAATCCAGCACGTTTCTGCTCTCAGGGGGAGGAGGAGGAGGAGGAGGAGGAGGAGGAGGAGGAGGAGGAGGAGGAGGAGCAGGAAAAGGAGGAGCAGGAAAAGGAGGAGGAGGAGGCGGAGGAGGAGGAGGAGGAGGCGGAGGAGCAGGAGGAGCAGGAGGAGGAGGAGGAGGAGGAGGAGGAGCAGGAGCAGGAGCAGGGGGAGGAGGAGCAGGAAGAGCACGTTCCTGCTCTCACGGAACCTACGCCAGGGTGGCGGCTTCTCTTGGGTTCCCAGAGCTCCAGTCCAGTCCAGCCCTTCTCCCCCCTCAGCCCTCTCTGCCCCTCCCTCCTCGCGCCCCCCCCCCGTCCCTCCCTGGCGCCCTCCTCCCTCCCTTACCCCCTCCGTTCCCCCTCCTGCCTCCTTCCGCCCGCCCTCCCGCCATGTCGATTCGTTGATGTTCTAGGCCGCAGAAGCCCCATTTTGGGGCATCGCCACGTCATGCTATACCATGCTACGCGTTGATCTTCAACACCATGCTATGCGATGTAATGCCGCTCCATGCTACGACATCCGGCTGTGCGAATAGAGAGGAGATCTACGCCATGATAAGGGATGGGAGGGAGGGGTAGGACGTCAGATATGACGCGAACGCACCTGGCTTGCCCATGCCCCCCTCTTCTGCATACCTCCCCCGTCAGGATCGGCAGTGGTTGCAGGCGATCCTCGACCCGAAGCAGACAGATTGGTCCAGCCGCCGCATTGCTGGAGCATGTCAGGAAGATTGAGGAGAAGCAGCAGGGGGAGGGGGAGGAGGAGCAGGAGGGGGCCATTCAGACTGTCCCGTTCATTTCCCTTCCCTGCTCTCTTCTCTCTCTCTCTCTGCCTCTCTCTGTTCTCTGGGGTCTCCTTGAGCACTTGCTCCTGATGCTGCATCTGGTCTGAGTCAGGCTCGGCCTGTTCGGAGACCTCCTGTTGCCGTGGGGGCGCGTGCGCTAAGTCTTCGACGTCGTTCGGCGTCGTAGGTCTGCGGACTGGCGGGGGACTGCTAGACGTCTTCGCCGCTTCCCACAAGCTTTCGTATGGCTTCGGAGGAGGAGGAGGGGAGAAGAAGAAGAAGAAGAATTATAAAAAGAAAAACAATGGAGGAGGATTGTGAGGAGGAGTTGGAGGAGGAGGAGGAGGAGGAGGCGAAGAAGACAGCGAGGGTCGAGGGAGCTTTCACGGGTTCCAGGAGATCCTTGGGGCCTCGTGGGGGTTCTACATCGGTTTCAGGGGGAGGCGGGGAGGAGGAGGAGGAGGAGAAGGAGGAGGAGGTGGTGGAGGAGGAGGAGGAGGAGGACGAGTAGGAGGAGGAGGATCAGGAGGAGGAGGACGGGGGGGAGGAGGAGGGGGCGGAGGAGGAGGGTGGTGGTGGTGGTGTGGTGGTGGTGGTGGTGGTGGTGGTGGTGGTGATGATTGTGATGACAGTGATGATGGTGATGACGGTGACGATGACCATGACGATGACCATGACGACGGCGATGGTGATGGCGATGACGACGATGATGATGCTGATGCTGATGCTGATGCTGATTATGAGGATGAGGATGAGGATGAGGATGAGGATGATGATGATGCTGATGCTGATGATGACGATGATGATGATGATGATGATGATGATGATGATGACGATGATGAACATGATGATGATGATGCTGAAGATGATCTTGATGATGCTGATGAGGATGAGGATGAGGATGATGATGCTGATATTGATGCTTATGATGATGGTGATGATGGTGGTGATGCTGATGATGATGCTGACGATGATGATGATGATGATGATGATGATGATGATGATGATGATGATGCTGATGCTGATGCTGATGCTGATGATGATGATGATGATGATGATAATGATAATGATGATGATGATGACGACGGTGATGCTGATTATGATTGTGATGATGACGGTGAAGCTGATGTTGCTGATGATGGTGGTGATGATGATGACGACGAGGACCCTGACGATGATTAATATGATGATGCTGCTGATAATGATGACGAGCATGATGATGTTGCTGACGATCACTGTGAGGATGATGGTGCTGATGATGATGATGCTGATGTTTATGATCATGATGATGCTGATGCTGACGATGCTGATCAGTTGGATGATGATACTGATGCTGATGCTGATGCTGATGATGATGCTGCTGATGATGACGACGACAACGATGATGATGATGATGATGATGATGATGCTGCTGCTGATGCTGATGCTGATGCTGATGCTGATGCTGATGCTGATTATGATGCTGATGCTGATGCTGATGCTGATGCTGATGATGGTGGTGATGATGATCATGATGACAGCACCGATGACGGTTGATGTTGTTGCTCATCATGGCGACGATGAGTTGTTGATGGTGGTGGCGATGATGGCGACGGTGATTGCAAGGACGACGATGATGAAAGCGCGCCATTGGATCACCCTGTAATTGAAAAAGGGGGGGTGCTCGCAGAACCCCTCTCCCCCTCCCCCCTTCAAAGGGGGGGCGAGATTTTCGCCCCCCCCCCTCCCCCCTTGGCGCTGGAAAAGGGGGGGAAGGGGGGGATGGTCGGAAACTCCCCTCCCCCCCCCTCCCCCCCCTTGCGCCGGACAGAGAGCCAGGGAGGGGGCCTCTCCCGCTGCTGTTTTCTGCGCCGAAGAAGGTGGGCAGGGAGTATGAATAGGGAATAGTGAGTAGTGAATAGTGCGTAGTGAGTAGAGAGTAGCGAGTAGTGAGTAGTGAGTATTGAGTAGTGAGTAGTGAGTAGTAGTGAGTAGTGTAGTGAGTAGTGTAGTGAGTAGTGAGTAGCGAGTAGTGAGTAATGAGTAGTGAGTAGTGAGTAATGAGTAGAAGTTCCTGCAGCGATGTCCCCCTGCCGCTCCACGCCCGCCCTGCCGCCCCCAAGCTTCGCGACGCTGATCAAGCTGCTCGTCTCGCCCCAGTACAAGGACTCCCCAGCGCACGCTTGGCACTTGCCGGGTGTTGCTAGAAGTGCCCCTGGTCCAAAGATGCCCCAGGATTTCCAAGGAGGCCCCCACGGCTTCCAGAGCACCCCTCACGATGCCCGGAGGGCCGCAGGGGCTCCAAAATGGAGCGAAGAGCTGGGGCACCTTTTGGGCCAGGGGGCACTTTTTATTGTGGCAGCCCTCGAAGCTTTGTGGCGTCTTGCGCGCCCTCGGCCGCGCTGGCGCGTGCCATCACCGCTTTCTTCGGGGCCGGCCGAGGAGGGGTGATGATGACCATCGGCGGCGGGATCCGAACCGGACCCTTGCCGAGCCATGATTCAAGCAACTCGATGGTTGGCGGGGGTAGGGTTCGGATGTCGCCACTTGGCCTGAGAGGGGGGGTTATCATGGCCAGGGCCATGACACCTCCCGGGATCTCATGGCCCCCCGTTGTTGCACTGTGTTATGTGCCCTGGTCCCTCCCCCAGGGCCGCGCACGCGCCTCGGGCCAGGATCCGTTGCTTTCCCCCTCTTGGGCGCCCCCAAGAGTTGGGGCCCGCATACGTCGACGGCCATGGCTTAAGTCGAGCCTGTCCCTCTACAGGGGGGATATGCCAAAATAGTCAAAACATAGCCTGGGGACTATTTTTTGAGTATTTGGGGGCATCTTTTGATTATTTTTTATTATATTTCCTCACATGCTTCGTGGGGTTCTGGTTTTCTTCCCTGCCGCGCTGCACCCGCGTCTCCTCCTCCCCTCCTCTCTCTTTCTTCCTCCCTTCACTCACACACACACTTCACTCTTCCCCCCCTCGTCACAGCACTGCTCAGCTCAACTCACCTCAGCACAGCACAGCTCAGCTCAGCACAGCACAGCACAGCTCGGCTCGGCTCAGCACAGCTCAGCACAGCCCAGCACGGCTCAGCTCAGCACAGCACAGCACAGCTCGTGGCACTTTCTCGACACCACAGGGGGTGCGCAGGGGTGCAAAGGCTAGCAGGCGTGGCACTTTCTCGACACCACAGGGGGTGCGTAGTGGTCCCTGAGCGCGGCCGCTATCCGTGCCAGTCGTCCAGGCATAGCAGGCGTTGCACTTTCTCGACACCATAAGGGATTGGCAGGGGGTGGTCCCTGAGCGCGGCCGCTATCCGTGCCAGTCGTCCAGGCATAGCAGGCGTGGCACTTTCTCGAAACTATAGGGGGTGCGCAGGGGCATAGCAGGCGTGGCACTTTCTCGACACCATAGGGGGTGCGCAGGGGGTGGTCCCTGAGCGCGGCCGCTATCCGTGCCAGTCGTCCAGGCATAGCAGGCGTGGCACTTTCTCGACACCATAGGGGGTGCGCAGGGGGTGGTCCCTGAGCGCGGCCGCTATCCGTGCCAGTCGTCCAGGCATAGCAGGCGTGGCACTTTCTCGACACCATAGGGGGTGCGCAGGGGGTGGTCCCTGAGCGCGGCCGCTATCCGTGCCAGTCGTCCAGGCATAGCAGGCGTGGCACTTTCTCGACACCATAGGGGGTGCGCAGGGGGTGGTCCCTGAGCGCGGCCGCTATCCGTGCCAGTCGTCCAGGCATAGCAGGCGTGGCACTTTCTAGACACCATAGGGGGGTGCGCAGGGGGTGGTCCCTGAGCGCGGCCGCTATCCGTGCCAGTCGTCCAGGCATAGCAGGCGTGGCACTTTCTAGACACCATAGGGGGTGCGCAGGGGGTGGTCCCTGAGCGCGGCCGCTATCCGTGCCAGTCGTCCAGGCATAGCAGGCGTGACCTTTCCTAGACCACCATCGGGGGTGCGCAGGGGTGTCCTGACGCGCGCATCCGTGGGCCATGTCGTCCATAATAGCAGGCGTGTCAACTTTTCTCGACACCACAGGGGGGTCGCAGGGGGTGGTCTCTCAGCTCGGCCGCTATCCACGACACTGGCGCAAAGGCTAGCAGGCGTGGCACTTTCTCGACACCACAGGGGGTGCGCAGGGGGTGGTCCCTGAGCGCGGCCGCTATCCGTGCCAGTCGTCCAGGCATAGCAGGCGTGGCACTTTCTCGACACCATAGGGGGTGCGCAGGGGGTGGTCCCTGAGCGCGGCCGCTATGCGTGCCAGTCGTCCAGGCATAGCAGGCGTGGCACTTTCTAGACACCATAGGGGGGTGCGCAGTGTTGGTCCCTGTAGCGCGGCCGCTATCCGTGGCCAGTCGTCCATGCCTGGATGTTAGTGTGACAGCAAGGCGTGGCACTTTCTCGACCCCACAGGGGGTGCGCAGGGGGTGGTCCCTGAGCGCGGCCGCTATCCGTGCCAGTCGTCCAGGCATAGCAGGCGTGGCACTTTCTCGACACCATAAGGGGGTGCGCAGGGGGTGGTCCCTGAGCGCGGCCGCTATCCGTGCCAGTCGTCCAGGCATAGCAGGCGTGGCACTTTCTCGACACCATAAGGGGGGTGCACAGGGGGTGGGTCCCTGAGCGCGCCGCTATCCGGTGCCAGTCCGTCCCAGGCATCATTTGCGGAGGATAAAATGGAAAGGTATCGAGTATAATAGAGTAGCATGCGTGGCACATTCTAGACTCTAGACACCATAGGGGGTGCGCAGGGTGTGGTCCCTGAGCGCGGCCCCTATCCGTGCCAGTCGTCTAAGCATAGCAGGCGTGGCACTTTCTCGACACCATAGGGGGTGCGCAGGGGGTGGTCCCTGAGCGCGGCCGCTATCCGTGCCAGTCGTCCAGGCATAACAGGTGTGGCACTTTCTCGGCACCATAGGGGGTGCGCAGGGGGTGGTCCCTGAGCGCGGCCGCTATCCGCGCCAGTCGCCCAGGCATAGCAGGCGTTGCATTTTCCCGACGCCATAGGGGGTGCGCAGGGGGTGGTCCCTGAGCGCGGCCGCTATCCGTGCCAGTCGTCCAGGCATAGCAGGCGTGGCACTTTCTCGACACCACAGGGGTTGCGCAGGGGGTGGTCCCTGAGCGCGGCCGCTATCCGTGCCAGTCGTCCAGGCATAGCAGGCGTGGCACTTTCTCGACACCACAGGGGTTGCGCAGGGGTGGTCCCTGAAGACGCGGCCGCTATCCCTGCCAGTCGATCCAGGCATAGCAGGCTTGGCCACTTTCTAGACACCATAGTTGGGGTGCGCAGGTGTTGGGTGGTCCCTGAGCGCGGCGCTATCCGTGCCGGTTCGTCCACTAGCAGTGCGTGGCTACTTTCTTCGACACACTAGGGGTGCGCAGGGGTGTGGGCCCCCGAGTCGCGGCCCCTATCCGTGCCTCCTCGGGCATAGCAGCGTGGCACTTTCTCGCACCATAGGGGGTGCGCAGGGGGTGGTCCCTGAGCGCGGCCGCTATCCGTGCCAGTCGTCCAGGCATAGCAGGCGTGGCACTTTCTAGACACCATAGGGGGTGCGCAGGGGGTGGTCCCTGAGCGCGGCCGCTGGCTGGCTCGAATCTGTCTTTGATGGAGGATAGAAGGCTAGGAAGAGGGAGGAGGTTCAAGCAATACGGCGTTGGATGACACAGAGGGGAACATTCGCGACGAGGGCTGAGAACGCAGAATTGCGCATATATTATAAACTTAAGCAAGCACATAAGATTTAAATTGAGTATGTGGGGTTCCTCGGTAGCGTAATTAACCTGTTCGTCCAAAAACCCCCTGTAGGGGGACAGGCCCGACTTAAGGCCAGCATACGTCGAAGGCTATGGCGTGCATGCACGTGTGAGCACCCGCAGCCCTGAGGCAGTCGCGCTCCGCGGCCCTGGGGCCGGGAGAGCCTCTTTGCTCCGTGTCTCCACGTGGTCAGAGGAGGACGAGGCGCACGGTTCGGAGATGGTCGGAAATGCCCGAGCAGTTCTCCTTGGTTCCCAGCCATCCTGTGGTGTTGGGTCCTCGTTTCGGAGAGGCAGCGCCCTGTGTCCCACCTCACCTTCACCTCCCTTCTCCCCCTCCTCCCTCATCCCCTGCGTGCTTCTGCTCCTCGCGTCAGTCCGCCACTTCGGCGCATCGTTCACACGCTTCGTGGCTCAATAGGTGCTCTACCGAAGGACCCAGTGGCGGTGTTCGCATGCGTCCCCGCACCCGATTCGGCACAGACCTCACACGTTTCGTAGCCTCATAGGGAGCTCCACCGAAGGCCCCAGTGGCGGTGTTCGCAAGAGTCCCCGCCACCCTTTCCGGCACACCCCTCACACGCTTCGTGGCCCGCTTTCTACCGAAGGCCCCACAAGGCCCCAGCGGCGGTGTTCGCATGCGCCCCGCACCCGATTTCGGCACACCCCTCACGCGCTTCGTGGCCCCATAGGGAGCTAGCTCCACCGAAGGCCCCGGCGGCGGTGTTCGCATGCGCCCCCGCCACCCATTTCGGCACCCCCTCACGCGTTTCGGGGCCCCATGGGGCGCCTTATCGAAGGCCCCAGTGGCGGTGTTCGCATGCGCCCCCGCGCCCGATTCGGCACATCCCTCACACGTTTCGGGGCCCCACAAAGAGCTCCACCGAAGGCCTCAGTGGCGGTGTTCGCATGCGCCCCTCACACGTTTGGTGGCTCCGTGGAGAGCTCCACCGAAGGCCCCAGTGGCGGTGTTCGCATGCGCCCCCGCCACCCATTTCGGCACACCCCTCACACGGTTCGTGGCTTCATAGGGAGCTCCACCGAAGGCCCCAGTGGCGGTGTTCGCATGCGCCCCCCCCACCCGATTCGGCACACCCCTCACGCGCTTCGTGGCCCCATAGGGAGCTACCCAATCCGGCCCATCCCTCAAGCGTTTCGTGACTCCATTGGGAGCTCCACCGAAGCCGATATTCACCGGCGCGCTACTCACAACTGCACATGGTTTGGCCTCTTGCCGGGATAATTTTCGACCGTTCCCGAAACCCAGGGCGGTGTCCATCAGCTGCGCCTCGTCGAGGCCCCTCCGGCGGTGCCGCAAGCGTCCCGAGCGGCTTCCGGGGACCCGAGCCACGACCCGAAAAGACCAGCGGGGGGGCAGAGCTGCAGGGGGCGGATGCCGATGCCGCTGCTCGTCCTGGAGAGCCCTCGTCGCCACCGCTGGGTTCTCCCCGAAGTCCTGGTCAGAACGGGCCCTGGAGAGTCAGCATCGTGTACCCCGACCCCCGTCCCCATCCCCATCCCCTCCGAGACCCCCGCCAAACTACCCCCCCAGTGGGGGACACACCGCTCGAGACCCGACGGGGACGGCCTATATCCCCATCCATCTAGGGGGGTCAATCGGCCAGCGGGGCTCAGGCCACGCCGCTGGGGATGGGGAGCGGATCAACGATGCTCACTGGAGAGGTCAGGGAGGTGTCGGTCTCGGCACCTTCCCCCGGCACTTGAGGATCCGACTTCCCCCTGCGCGTAGCCGGGAGGGTGTCCACGCCCCGGGCGGAGCGTTGCGTCCCGGGTCGGGTGTCTTGGCATCGCTCGAACGTCTGCATTTTTCCTTCGGGTGAGGGCCATCGAGGAGCATCCTTGGTCATTTGGCGAAAAAAAAAGCACGCACAAAAAAATCGGAAAGAACACAGGGAGTGGGCCAGCGCTGGCCCCTCGAGAGCGGCGCCCCCGAGGGCGGCAAGCGAGGAGACGCGCCCCGACTCGAGAGAGCAAGAGAACAGAACGTGTGCCCCGGCTGCCGGGCTGCCAGGGCCGCGCACGGGCGGGCCCCCCGAGGAGGAGGAGGAGGAGGAGGAGGAGGAGGAGGAGGAGGAGGAGGAGGAGGAGGAGGAGGAGGAGGAGGAGGAGGAGAGGAGGAGGAGGAGGAGGAGTAGGAGGAGGAGGAGGAGGAGGAGGAGGAGGAGGAGGAAGGAGGAGGGGAGGAGGAGGAGGAGGGGGGGGAGGAGGAGGAGGGGGAGGGGGATGAGGAGGGGGGGGGAGGAGGAGGAGGAGGAGGAGGAGGTCTAGGAAAAGGAGGAGGAGGAGGAGGAGGAGGAGGAGGAGGAGAAGGAAGGAGAAGGTCTAGCTGGCCTCAGCGGGCCCCCCCCGAGAAAAGTCTTGGGGGGCAGCCCCGACGGCTCCCCGGGGCTGCCGCCCCCCCGGGCGCGGGGGGCGGCGCGGGAGAGAGCGCGACGGGGGGGGGGCGCTTGCGCCTGCGAGGCGCGGAGCGCGGAGCCCAGGCCTACCGTCGTCGTCGTCGTCGTCGTCGTCGTCGTCGTCGTCGTCGTCGTCGTCGTCGTCGTCGTCGTCGTCGTCGTCGTCGTCGTCGCCGCCGCCGCCGCCGTCGCCGTCGCCGTCGCCGTCGCCGTCGCCGTCGCCGTCGCCGTCACCGTCGTCGTCGTGATTCATCGGGACCCCCCCCCCCGAAATCGGACCCCCCGAATCCTGGGAAAGATCTCCGCGCCGGCGCCTGCGAGGCGCGGAACGCGCCTGCGCTGGCCCAGGCCATGGTGTTTAGGCCATTTAGTGGTCCGTTTTTTTTTGTTGCTTGTTCTGCGCTGCATGCCAGGCGAAGGCAAGACGAGGAGGAGCGAAGACCGGAAAGAACACCAGAGACACCGTTCGGGTCCAGCCCGCGAGCTGGCGGTCGGCCAGCTCGTGGGCACCAGGCGAGCCACGAGATTCCAGTTCGTTCGGAGCCGTGTTCTGGTGCTGCTGTGAGGCGTCGCGTGCGCCTTTCTTGGACGCGCACCTCTTGGCTAGTGGCCGACGCCGCCACCGTCGTCGTCGCCGTCGTACCAGACCTCCAGCGTATCATTTTTGTTCAATGCGGGGTTCCCTGAGCTTTGTTTTCCGCCCCGCATCGTTTTTTGTCGTCGATTGTCCGAGAGCGAGGGCCCCCAGAGGCGAAATGGACGAGCACATCTCAGTCGAATTCTTTCGATGCGCTGGAGGTCTGGCGTCGTCCTCGTCCTCGCCGTCGTCGTCGTCGTGGTCGTCCTCGACTTTGCCCTCGTCCTCGTCCTCGTCCTCGTCGTCGTGCGCTGGAGGTCTGGCGTCGTCCTCGTCCTCGCCGTCGTCGTGGTCGTGGTCGTCCTCGACTTTGCCCTCGTCCTCGTCCTCGTCGTCGTCCTCGTCCTCGTCTTCGTCGTCGTCGTGCTCGTCGTCCTCGACCTCGTCCTCGTCGTCGTCGTCGTCGTCGTCGTCGCCGCCAGGGCTTCGTCGGGCTCCGCTGCGTGGCCCTGCGCGCCGTGCAGCTGATGCTGCGCATCGCGGGGCAGATGGCCGGAGGTGCCTCTCGCTCCCCCCCAGCGCCGCGCGGCGGCCGCCTCCTGCCCTGGGCGGCCGCGGTGGCCTCCAGGGTGCCCCCAGAGAGATCTACAGGGCGAGGAGGAGGAGGAGGAGGAGGAGGAGGAGGAAGACGACGAAGAGGGAGGAGGAGGGCGGAGGAGGAGGAGGAGGAGGAGGAGGACGACGACGACGACGACGGCTCGGTTCCGCTCGGGCCACGAGGGTGCCTTCGCCGAGGCGGCGTTGCACTCGACACCTGGGCTGAAGTCGGGCGCCGCGCGGTGGTCGCTCCGGCCCTGGGCGGTCGCGGTTGCCTCCAGGGTGCCTCCAGGGTTCTGATGCTCCAGCCTGCTTTTGCCTCGATCACCAGAGAGAATGTCGAGCGCCCAGAAAAGTACCGAGACTCGAGGGTTTTCGCGCGTCGGGCCCTGGGAGGCACTCGCCCGACACCGTTTCGACACTGTTTCGGCACTCTTTTGACACTTTTCCGGGTGCTCGAAATTAGTTCTGGGATGTGGTCTTCAAGTAGGATGGGAACAACATAACTCCAGGGTTAAGTCGGGCGTGTCCCTCTACAGGGGGAATATTCAAACATAGTCAAAGCATAGTCCGGGGACGATTCTTCTACTAGTTTTGACCATTTGGGGGGTATTGTTTGAGTATCTTTTCTGTTTCGTCCAAAGTCCCCCTGTAGGGGGACAGGCCCGACCTAACTCCAGGGTTGCATGGGTAGACCCAGTAATTGTGTATATGTCGAGGGCCGTGCCTTTCGATTCGTAGTAGCAGGAACCCTGGTGTAGCATCGTTGTCATACGAGCCGCGTCGCAATTGACTTGGCACCGCGCTGGGCGGCCAGGCCCTTCAAACTGGAGGGGCACGTATGACGACCCCCCTTCCCGCCAAAGTTGAGAAGCGCAGTGGGCTGGCGGGGATGCGCGAAGCGTCCGGAATTCCTCTTCTACGTTTGAGTTTCAGGAATGGTGTTCTGACGCGATGCAGGATCGCCAAATCGCAACAGTGGCTGTGATTCGTGGCGCTGGCATCCCAGGACGGTCGTCTTCCAACGGGGGGGTCTCCCCCAGTGAAGATGGCTCTTTGTAGTGGCCTTTACAAAAAGGAAACTTGAAGGGAAGGTGTATTGCGATATCGTTGATACGTCGTGGCTTTGCACTGGTCCTCTGCCTCTTCCTCCCCCTCCTCCTGCCCTTGCCGCCCAAGTCGAGAGGCGCACCTTCCGCCCCCCCCCTCCAAAGTTGAGGGCGCGTGGATCGCCAACGTCTGCCCCAGCTCAGCCTCTGCGTCCACTTTGGAGAAGGGGGGGGGCAAGCCCACCTTTTATGCCTCCCTGCCCAGAACCCTAGTAACCCCAACCCTAGTAACCCGATGAAGACGGAGGGGGGGGGGCATGACCAGGAAGCACGGCCGGAGGACAAGAGGAGGAGAGGAAAGAGGGGGGGAGGAGGGGGGGAGGAGGGGGGGGGAGGAGGAGGAGGAGGAGGAGGAGGAGGAGGAGGAGGAGGAGGAGGAGGAGGAGGAGGAGGAGGAGGAGGAGGAGGAATAGAGGCGTGGAGAGAGGCAGGCGGCATGACAGGCACGCGGCCCCGCATGATTGCGCCCCATGGGGCCAGCGGGCTGCACGCGCGTGGCCGCGCAAGGGACGCCCTCCGCCCGTCGAGCCATGAGCAGGGGCGGACCCACGGAGTCGTGGGCACCCCCAACACAGCCAGGGGTTGAGGAGGCACTGCCAGCGCCTCCTCAACAACCCCTGGCTGAGGAGGGACAGGCCCGATTTGACGATAGCCTACCGTCAAGTCGGGCCTCTCCCTCTACAGGAGCGGGCGGGCCCACGGAGTCGGGGGCACCCCGGCACAGCCAGGGGCCGAGGAGGCACCGGCTGCCCCAGATGTCGTAGCAAAAGGGAGGGGGGTCTCAGCCCTCCCAGACGAGGAGTTTTGGACCCTCCCAGGCCATCCATGAAAGGGCGGCCCTCTGCCCAGATCCCCCCCGAGCCCTCCAAGACAGCTCAAATCAGACCCCCCCCAAAATGTGACCCCCCCACTTTATTATGGAATCCGGAGTACCGTCAAGTCGGGCCTGTCCCTCTACAGGAGGAGCATGCAAAAAATTAGTCGAGCAATCGCCCGGGGACGATTCTTGAGCATTTCTGAGCATGTTTCTGATGATTTGTTGGGTGCCTTGCTATTGCTCGTCCCGAATCCGCCTGCACTTGTAGGAGGGCAGGCCCGGCCTCAGGCCACCGCTCGGGTGTTTCGGCGTCGCCAGCGGTGCAGACGTGAGAGCGGGTGGGCTCTCTCTTCACTCGCAGGGTGCCCACGAGGCCAAGTGGCTGGACGTGCGGATCCGCCTTCTGTTCCATCCGCGGGAGAGGGCCTGGCATCGCTCGGACGTGTGTGTGTGTGTGTTGTGTGTGTGTTGTGTGTGTGTTGTGTGTGTGTTGTGTGCGTGTTGTGTGTGTGTGTGTGTGTTGTGTGTGTTGTGTGTGTGTGTTGTGTGTGTGTTGTGTTGTGTTGTGTTGTGTTGTGTTGTGTTGTGTTGTGTTGTGTTGTGTTGTGTTGTGTTGTGCTGTGCTGTGCTGTGTTGTGTGTTGTGTGTGTGTGTGTGTGTGTGTGTGTGTGTGTGTGTGTGTGTGTGTGTGTGTGTGTGTGTGTGTGTGTGTGTGTGTGTGTGTGTGTGTGTGTGTGTGTGTGTGTGTGTGTGTGTGTGTGTGTGTGTGTGTGTGTGTGTGTGTGTGTGTGTTCCTCGGCGAGAACCATCGAGGACCATCCTGGACCGTCGACCGACAAAAAGCACGCACGAAACCCGAAAAAACATGGGAAATGTACGCCCGAGCGACGGCAAGAGGGGGGGGGGGAGGGAGGGAGGAATCGGGGGGGGGGGGAGGCAGCATGTTTCCTTGCTGGGAGCGCTGCCTCTGCCCTCGCCTCCCTGCCTTGCTCGTCTCGTCCTCCCCCTTCCCCTCCTCGTTCCCCTTCCCGCCCTCCTCCCCTCCCTTCTCCCCGCCCCTTCCCCCCCCTGCTGCTCCCTTCCCCCTCTGCTCGTCGTCGTCGTCGTCGCCTTCGTCGTCCCCCCTCCTCCTCCTCCTCCCTCCTCCTCCTCCCTCCTCCCCCCTCCTCCTCCTCCTCCCTCCTCCTCCTCCTCCTCCTCCCTCCTCCTCCCTCCTCCTCCTCCTCCTCCTCCTCCTCCTCCTCCTCCTCCGCGACGGCAGCAGCGTCGACGGGCGGCGCACATGGACCCCCAGAGGCTTCCCGGTGCCCCCCCCCAGAAGCGGGGGAGAGCGGCAGCGCCCCCCGAAACCGACCCTCGACTCATCTCGAATCCCCGATCCCCGATCCCCGATGAGGAGGAGGAGGAGGAGGAGGAGGAGGAGGAGGAGGAGGAGGAGGAGGAGGAGCAGGAGGAGCAGGAGGAGGGAGGAGGAGGAGGAGGAGGAGGAGGAGGAGGAGGAGGAGGAGCAGGAGGAGGAACAGGAGGAGGAGGAGGAGGAGCAGGAGGCGGTGGTGGAGGAGGAGGAGGAGAAGGAGGAAGAAAAGCCCGACCACCACAAGACGACGACCACGACCATCGCCGGATCTGGCGGCGGTGCGCGCGCCGA
The DNA here is from genome assembly GCA_963575745.1 of Prorocentrum cordatum. NCBI lineage: Eukaryota > Dinophyceae > Prorocentrales > Prorocentraceae > Prorocentrum > Prorocentrum cordatum. Next base: position 30,323 of record CAUYUJ010022499.1, read on the forward strand.
GTTTTGCGTGGGAGCGGGGCCCTTCGTTCCCCCACGCCCCTCGGCTCTTCGATCTTCCTGCCCCTCGAGGTCCCCCGGGCACCACGACGACGACAGCGGCCACGACCAAGACTCGAGTAGGGGATCGACTACAGAACTGATTTGCCCCCAAATCGATGTTCCCGCCAGATCTGCGAACAGTGCGTGTGTATCATGTCCCGCAGATGTACGGGCGCTCCTTACGCGCTTCTTGCGTTTATGCGCCGGGAGAACCAAGTCTGGAGTAAGTCAATTCTGCAATTCGTCGATCCCCTCCAGTGGAGGCCAAGCCAAGCCACAAGAAACCCAACCCTGAGACCCCAGGACGTCCACTGATTTCTGTTGCGTGGGGACGCCCCGCTCTTCATGGCAAAACCATCGAGACCCAGGAAACCCAGGGCACCCTGGAGGCGAGCGGGGTGTTTCCTGGCATGGGCCTCCACTGTACAGGCGGCCCGGATTAGTAGGTCGACCCTGCCAGATCCAGGGTACCCTCGTGTCCTGTGTCTCGCGACCCATGCCTCCTGCAGTTCTGTGGCAGCGTGGCCCTCCGAAGGGTCTTCTGTCCTCTCGCGTGTCCTCTCCAATCAGCGGAAGAGGTTCGCTCTCGCCCTGCAGATCAAAAAAGTGTCCTCTCCAATCAAGTCCGACCGTACTCGAGCGACGGCGGCAGCGGCGGCGGCAGCGGCGGCGGGCGGCGGCGGCGGGCGCCGGCGGCCCCGCCAGTCACCGAGGCGCGAGGCGCGAGCGGCGGTGGCGGCGACGCGCGAGCGTGAAAGGGGGCGCGAGCGGCGGTGGCGGCGAGGCGCGAGCGTGAAAGGGTGGCATGGTACCCCTGTGCTTGATGTCCCGCCCCCGGCGGCGGCGGCGGGCGGCGGCGGCGGCGGCGGCGGGCGGCGGCGGCGGGCGGGCGCCGGCGGCCCCGCCAGTCACCGACGACGCGGACCTGGGCATGCGGTGCTTGCTGGAGCTGGTGAGCCGGGAGCTGGCGCAGGAGGCGGCCCGGCCTGGGCGCGCTGCTCCGCGCCGCGGGCCTCGGGCCGCGAGGGGCCGGCTCTGTCCACCACCGCTGCCGCAGGGAGGAGGAGGAGGAGGAGGAGGAGGAGGAGGAGGAGGAGGAGGAGGAGGAGGAGGATAAGGAGGAGGAGGAGGGAGGAGGAGGAGGAGGACCTCCCCATCCTCCCTTCTCCCCCCCTCCTACCTACGGCAGTGGTGGTGGGGAAACTGGCCCATCATGGCGGGCGCTGCCAGAGGCTTGGGTCTGCAGTCGAGGCGCTGAAATTGGGGCAGCTTTGGGGGTCAGGAGGGGTTTGGGTTTTTCGAGCCGTTCTTGCGATCGAGGTCGGGGAGTCTACTCGAAGCCGAGGCTCGCCGTGGCCAGAAAGGCCCCTTCGTTCCTCATTCAGCGTTCCTCGTGGCAGCACGATGGCTGTGGCCCCCCCAAATGGGGTCAGAGTAGATGAGGTCGGAGGTTCGCGCCGCATCGCCGATGCATCTGCGATGCGGCTCGATGTGGATCCCGATCTTCTCCACGCCGATGTCGTCGATGCGGCGCGGTCCTTCGACCCCACCTGCTCCGACCCCACTGGGGCAACGTAAGACTCGAGTTTGCCGAGACTTGGGTTTTCGACTGGCTTTCGACGGCCCCGTCGCGAGTCTTGACGGTCAAGTGTTGGTGTGACGTTCTCGCCGGCCAATTCGCTAGTTAGTTCGGAGGGCACCAACTATACACCAACACCGTTCCTGGCCCAGGATCACCCTGGGCCCAGGATCGGTGTATATGTCTTCTTGCCCAAGGCAGGAGGGCGTATACACCGATCCTGGGCCCAGGGTGATCCTGGCCAGGATCGGTGTTGGTGTATAGTTGGTGCCCTCCTATTAGTGCCCCTATCTAGCTTCTCGCTGGTGCGGATGTCGCCGCTTCGCCGCTTGCGGAAAAAAAAGCTTGGGTGACGTTTTTGCAGCGGCAGGCTCCTCTCTCGGCGCCCCGTCCTCGGCGTCCCTGCGCCCAGCCCTGCCGGGCGCTGCCAGAGGCTTGGGAGACCGAAAATCAAATATCAGAAGCCAGGGCTGGCAACCCCGCGGCTGCTAAAACGGAGCTCCGGGACAGTGATGTTTCTTTTCCGGGAAGCAGCCCGTCCGCCAGGGTTCCGCCCCCTGCCGCCGGCCCCCTCTCTCTCTCAGATGATGGGCAATGCAAGGGCGAGAAATCACGAGGCGCTGGCGCCGCCGTGAAGCAGCATCGGCAAGAGAAATTGAGATTCTGATGAGATTGTTGAACTCAGTGTTTCGGAGACGCGAATCTTCGTCAATTGCGAAGGTTTGTGGTTTCCTGGCCGAGATTATAGCGTAATTTACGCGGGTTTATGGATTCGGGGACGCGAACATAGCGCAAGTTGAAGGTAATTTGCAAGGGCTGATGGCTTGCGCATATAGCGTAATTTACGATGGGCTATGGTTTCGGACATGCGGTTATTGCATACTTGACGAGGACTGATGGCTTCGGGGTCGCAAATATGTAGTGTAATTTACGCAGGTTTGTGGCTTCGGAGACGCGAATATTGCATTATCTACTCGATTTATGGCTTCGGATACGCGATTATTGCATAATGTTCGAAGGTTTGTGGCTTCGGGGTCGCACCTATTGCCTCATTTACGTAGGTTGTTGGTTTCGGAGATGCGAATGTCACGTAATTTTCTAAAGTTTACGGCTTCGGGGACGCGAATACGGCGTGATTTGCAAGAGTTTGCTGCCTCGGAGACGCAAGCATTGCATAATTTACACGGTTTATCGCTTCGGAGACACGAATACGGTGTATTTTGCCAGGGTGTATAGCTTCGGGGACGCGAATAAGGTGTAATTCACGAGGGTTTATGGCGTCGGGGACGTGACCATCGTGTAATTTACGACGGTCTATGGCTTCGGGGGCGCGAATTTCATATATGATTTTACAGGTCCCACGCCCCCCCAGAGATTCAGGCGCTAACCAGGGCACTTTTCGGCTCCCCCCCTCGCGCGGTCCATCAACAAGGAACAGTAAGCAGCATAAAGCAATACTGTAGTGGTGGAAACGAAACTAGAAACTGGAACTGGCGCAGGGAACAGCAAACCCTCGTCCTACAGCCTGGTAGCCCCACAAGGGGGCCGGCGGATTTTCTGCGTTGATCTTTCTTCCGGGAATTCTAGACGCTTCGCGTAATCTCACCAGCCGCCTTCCGCTCCCTGTCCGCTGCCTCGGAGCCGCCGACCAAAAAAAGTAACCTCACCAGCCCATCCAGAAACGATGCCCAGAGGAATTGCCTCGATCAGGGAAGTGGGCAGCACACAGAGGAAGGGTCCCCCAGTGGAGGCCTCTTGGAGCGTCTTGGGTGCGTCGGAGAGCTTCTTGGGGCCTCTTGGGGGTCTCTTGGGAGCATCTTGGAGGCCTCTTGGGCGCCTCCTGGGGCCTTCTGGGCGCCTCTTGGGGCCCTCTGGAAGCGCTCGGGAGCCTTGGGAGCGCTCTTGGGGCCATCTGGGGGGACATCGATCAAACAAGAAGCGAGCATTAGTTAGCGTTGCCCCTCGAGAGCCCGAACAATCCCCTCTTGGGGCGCTCTTGGGGCGCACTTGGAGCGCTCTTAGGCGCTCTTGGGGCCGTCTTGGGGCTCTCTGGAGCCTTTTTGGGAGCCTTCCTGGGCCATCTTGGAGCCATCTCGAGGCCTCGGATGGCCATCGGAAGCGTAGCTTCTAAGGAGGCTGTGCATTCGGGAAGCGAGGTTTTCGCGGGCACCCTTCGTTCTCCATCTACGTGTTGGGCCATCTGGAGCCTTTCTTGGAGCCCTCTTGGGCCATCTTGGAGCCATCTTGAGGCCTCGGATGGCCATCGGAAGCGAACACAGTCGAGAAAGCCAGACACATAGAAGGTCCTCAGGTTTTGGCCTCTTCGGGGCCTCCTGGGGGAGCTCTTTGGCCACTGGGAGCCGTCTTGGAGCGGTCTTGGGGCATCTTGGAGCATCGTGGGAGCCATTATGAGCATTATGACCCCCAGACGTTCCGGTTCCGGTTCCGGTTCCGGTTCCGGTTCCGGTTGGGGATCATCCCAATCCATCATCTTTGCCGCCGGCAGCTTTGGGTTGGACGTTGCAGACATGCAGGAAAGTGCTGGTTCCGGTTCGGGTTCCGGTTCCGGTTGCGGATGGGGATCATCTCAATCCATCGTCCTTACCGCTCGCAGCTATGGGTTGGAATTTGCAGAAATGCAGGACAGTGCTTGTTCTGGTTCCGGTTCCAGTTCCGGTTCCGGATGGGGATCATCCCTCATATCCCTCTCCATGCGTCCGGTTTCGGTTCCGGTTCCGGTTCCGGATCACCCCCCCCCCCCTCAGGCAGCGCGCGCTGCTCTGGTTCCAGTTCCGGTTCCGGTTCCGGTTCGGGATCATCCCTCATCCCTATCCTTCTCCATGCGTCCGGTTCCTGTTCCGGTTCCAGATCCCCCCCCCCCCCTCAGGCAGCGCGCGTTGCTCTGGTTCCGGTTCCGGTTCCGGTTCCGGTTCCGGTTCCGATTAGGGATCATCCCTCATCCCTATCCCTCTCCATGCGTCCGGTTCCGGTTCCGGATCACCCCCCCCCGCAGCGCGCGCTGCTCTGGTTCCAGTTCCGGTTCCGGTTCCAGTTCCGGTTCTGGTTCCGGTTAGGGATCATCCTTCATCCCTATCCCTCTCCATGCGTCCGGTTCCGGTTCCGGTTCTGGATCCCCCCCCCATCCTCAGGCAGCGCGCGCTGCTCTGGTTCTGGTTCCGGTTCCGGTTCCGGTTCTGGTTAGGGATCATCCCTCATCCCTATCCCTCTCCATGCGTCCGGTTCCGGTTCCGGTTTTGGATCCCCCCCCCTCCTCAGGCAGCGCGCTGTTCTGGCTCCGGTTCCGGTTCCGGTTCCGGTTCCGGATCAACCCTATACCTCCCACTTGGGGTTTTTATTGATTATGAGAGATTTTGGGATATTTTGAGCCATCTTGGAGGTCATCTCGGGCTCTCCCAGGCGCTCTTGGAGTCATCATAACCAGTGCCCCCCCCCAAGAGGCCAACATGTGGCTAAAACCTTAGTAGAAACACTGATTTGGCATTCTCGCCGAGGCCTCTTGGAGCATCTTGGGTGCCTCTGGGGGGTCTCTTGGAGCCTCTTGGGGGTCTCTTGGGAGTTTCTTGGGGGCATCCTGGCTGGGGGCCGCTTGGGGCTTCCTGGCCACCTCCTGGGGCCCTCTTGGGGCACCCTTAGGAGCCTTGGGGGCCATCTTTGGGCCATCTTGGGTAAGATCGATCACAGGAGGGGGGCACTGATTAGGGTTCCCCCCTCTGGAGGCCAAAACTGGGGCCCAAACCCTTGTACAACCAATGATTTTGGCTTCCTCGCCGAGGCCGTTTTGGACGCTCCGACACCTCGCGAAACCCTTTGTCCAGGTCCATGGGGAGGGGGTGATTAGGGGGAGGGGTCAAGACGCCCTCCCCGCCCGCAAGCCGTCTCGCTCACTCCCACCCGCCCTCCCAACACATACGTAGCACCCGAGCCTGGCCCGAGCCGCAGCATATCCAGCAGTTGCCTTTGGATGGGCAGCAGTATACTGGGGGCGAATCCGCCGCCGCGCCGCCGCCGCCGCCGCCGCCGCCCGCCGCCGCCGCCGCCGCGCCGCCGCCGCCGCCGCCGCCGCCGCAGCCGTCTCCGCCGCCGCCGCCGCGTCGCCCGCCGCCGCCCCGCCGCCGCCGCCGCGCCGCCGCCGCCGCGCGCCCGCCGCCGCCGCCGCCGCCGCAGTCGCCCCCGCTGCGAATCGCAGCCGCAGCCGCTGCCGCCGCAGGTCGCTGCCGCCACCGCTGCCGCCGCCGCCGCCACCGCCGCCGCTGCTGCCGCTGCCGCTGCCGCCGCCGCCGCCCCCGCCGCCGCCGCAGCCACCGCCGCAGCCGCCGCAGCCGCTGCCCCCGCCGCAACCGCCGCAGCCGCCGCCGCCAAGTGTATTCTGTATTGTTTTTTGACAGGGATGGCAGGGGGAGGCCGCATCGGGTTCGCTGCGCATGCTCCGAATTTGGAGGCAGAGTGTGTTTTGCATGGTTTTTGTTTTCGAAGGGATGGTGGGGGGGCCCGCATTGACCCTGGTTGGCTCCCAGTCGCCTGGGGGAGGGGAGGGGGTGTATACGAACAGGGAACAGTGATAAACTCCTCCCCGACAGGAAAGAAGGAGGGGTGGAAGATGAAACTCCCTAAACCACCGACGCCCAGAGGGCTGGTGGGGTTTGCCGCTCTGCTCCGGGAAGGCCGTTTTAGCCGCCGCGGATGTGCCAGCCCTCGCCCAGTTGCCGAGGGCAGCGGCGCAACACACGACACGTCGACGGTCGGCGCGGAGTCCTGAGATGTGCGCGCCGGCACCCCGTGGCGTCGCCTCCAGCGCCGCCCACCCGCCCTGGCGCGCCCCGCGCGCCGGGGCGGGGGGCGTCCAGCGCACAGGTCCGAGAAAGCCGCGCGGGCCGTCGAGCGTCCATGCGTACGTATGCCGTTTTCTGGTCTTCGCAGGCCCAGAGGTTGACACCAGCACCGATCTCGGCGGCGTGCCTCCGCCGAGGGAATCAGATCCCGACCTCGGCGATGGTGGTAGTATTCTGGCGGCCGAGGTGACCGACATATCACCACCAGCGCCGAAATCTAGGATCATCTTCCCCCTGTGGAGGCAGGCAACCCCTTGTGTTGGCGTTGGTGCTCATTTCCAGGCCTCCAATTTCCGCGTGCTAGCTTCACGGATGCAGCCACTTGGTTGTCAGAGTGAGGGGGCCGAACGGTCATTCATTGTCCATGGGTGCGTGGCTGAAGTGAAATTCCGCGGTGCGGATTCTCGTTGTTGTTGTTGTTGTTGGTGTTGTTGAACATTATTAATTCTAAAGAATAATTATTGTTGGGCCCCCTGGTGCGCGCCCCCCCCGCCGCGCCTAGGCCGCAGCCACGTTTTCATCATTTTCGTGAGGAAGCCTCAGGTAATTCGATGTCATCAAGATCCGGTTGTTTTGTTGACGCCCGCTTTCCCTTGCAAAAAACACTATAAAATGAAATTTCTTGTTCTAATATAATCAAATTTCAAGAATCCCTTGCAAAAAATAAGGTAAAGTGGACATTCGCGCGCGCAAGACGAAATCCTTCCAAAAGCTTAGTGTTCGGCAGCGATTTTAACATAAAAACATCAAAAAACCATGGTTTTTCAACAAAAAAATGTCAAAATCTCATCCCGCGCGCTCTTGCGGATTCGTAGGAAAACCCAACACTTTTTAAACATTTCTGTCAAACGGGCTTTTGCGAGCAACTTTTTCGAACTTCTGCGACAACGGTTGCGCACCTGCCAGGGCCATCATCCCTGTCAAATAATACCATGCATGCGGACACATTCGTTTTTTCTTCGCGCGCGCACGCCGAAATCTCCAAAAACCATTGGGTTCTGTGGGTGTGTACCCCACGCCAGTGTAGTAGCCACGGTCGTCCGCACGCCACGAAGTGAAGTGTCCCAACGTCATAGGGCGGGAAGCTGGGTTTGGGTGGTCGCGAAGAGTCGTTTGGATATTTGGTAGAGCTTGTAATGCCCCCCCACGAAGTGGGGGTATTGCCTGGTGTCGTATGAAAACCCTGGCACTGGGGAGAACACCACGCGTTCGGGTAAAATGATTTGTTGTTGTTGTTGTTGTTGTTGTTGTTGTTGTTGTTGTTGATGTTGATGTTGTTTTGTTTTGTTTTGTTGTGTTGTTGTTGTGGTTGTTGGTTGTTGGTTGTTGGTTGTTGGTTGTTGTTGTTGTTGTTGTTGTTGTTGTTGGTGTTGTTGTTGATGTTGTTGTTGTTGTTGTTGTTGTTGTTGAACATTATTACTTCTAAAGAATAATTATTGTTGGGACCCCTGGTGCACGACCCCCCCGCCGCGCCTAGGCCGCAGCCACTTTTCATCATTTTCGTGAGGAAGTCTCAGGCAAAACGGGTTGGTCCGGATCCGGTTGTTTTGTTACGGCCCGCTTTCCCTTGCAAAAAATAAGCAAAGTGGACATTTCTTGTTCTAACATAACCAAACTTCAAGAATCCCTTGCAAAACATAAGGTAAAGTGGACATTCGCGCGCGCAAGACGAAATCCTTCCAAAACCTTAGTTTTCGTAGCGATTTTAACATAAAAACATCAAAAAACCAATGGTTTTTTCAAAAAATGTCAAAAATCATCCCGCGCGCTCTTGCGGATTCGTAGGAAACCCAACACTTTTTAAACATTTCTGTCAAACGGGCTTTTGCGAGCAACTTTTTCGAACTTCTGCAACAACGGTTGCGCACCTGCCAGGGCCATCATCCCTGTCAAATAATACCATGCGGGACACATTCGTTTTTTCTTCGCGCGCGCACGCCGTCGTCGTCGGCCGCGGGGCCCTGAATAGTAGCCACGGTCGTCCGCATGCCACGAAGTGAAGTGTCCGAACGTCATAGGGCGGGAAGCTGGGTGTGGGTGGTGGCGAAGAGTCGTTTGGAAATTTGGTAGAGCTTGAACCGGCCCCCCCACAAAGTGGGGGTACTGCCCGCCTCCTATGAAAACCCTGGCACTGGTGAGAACGGAGTGTCCCCACGTGCTAGTAATTGTTGTTGTTGTTGTTGTTGTTGTTGTTGTTGTTGTTGTTGTTGTTGTTGTTGTTGTTGTTGTTGTTGTCGGTCGTCCCACCCGCAACACACCCGCCCCGCGACCACCCGCGACCCACCCGCGACCCACCCGCGACCCACCCGCGACCCACCCCGCCCACCCCGCGACCCACCCCGCGACCCACCCCGCGACCCACCCCGCGACCCCCCGCGACCCGCCCGCGGCCCACCCCGCGACCCACCCGCGACCCACCCGCGACCCACCCGCGACCCACCCGCGACCCACCCGCGACCTACCCCGCGACCCACCCGCGACCCCCCCGCGACGCAAACCACGTTCGGTGGTTCGGTAGTATTCGCGATCGGTGGCGACAAGCGCCACAAATGGATCCAAGAGATCGAGTGGGTGCTGGAGGCAGGGAGAATGTCGCCGGCGGCGGCATCAAAACTTGCCGGCAGACTCGGATGGGGCTCCTCTGCGGTGTTCGGCAGAGGCACGCCCAAGCTCCCGCGCGCGAGCGACGCGCGCGCGCGAGAGCGACGGCAGGTGCCCGGGTATACCTCGCCCCGCTGTTCTGGCACGCGCAGCAGCGGGGATGGAGGTTGAAGTCGCGGCTCCGCGGGGCATTGGAATGGTGGCTGCGCTTCCTCCGGAGCGCGCCGGAACGAGCGGTGCCCCTGCGGGTGACCCCGGAGCGGCCACGCTACCTCGTCTATTCCGACGCGACGGGCGGCGGCAGGCGACATACGCGCGCGCCTGTTTGGAACGGCGCCCGCATTGCCCGGCCCGCCCCGCCTCCGCAGGCTCGCGTGGGTCATCATTGGGCCCAGCGGTAAGCGCTATGCAGCGGCTGATGTGCCTTCGTCGATCAAGCGGTGGACGAAGCACCGCAAGACGCAGGCGGGGGCGCCCCGGCCACGCGTAGCCTGGCGGACAGCCCGCCGTGTTGCGAAAGGTCGCGGCATGGGAACTCGTCGCGGCCGTTTGCGCCTTGCATCATTTGCTCGCGACGCTGCGCGATGCGGAAATCGTGTTGTTTGTCGATTCGAAGGCGCGGCCGGGCGCGGGTCGCCGAGCTGCCCGTGCGATGCTCCGCTGACCGCGCCAGGCCGCGCTCGGGGTGCTCCTACGCGGGACCTCGCGCCAGGCAGATTATAACGCGCTCGTGGCAGACGCCCCTACGCGGCCGCGATTGCGGCCATGCACCGCGAGGGCTTCACCCGAGTGGCGTGGCCATGGCCCCGCGCGGCGCCCTGGCATTCGCGCGGGCATGCATAGCAAGTAGCACAGGGCAATTTGCAGGGGGCGCAAAGGCTTGCGCGGCGAGCGCGCGACGACCAGGCCCGCCGCGAGAGGGGGCCCGCGGGCGCCATGCTTGCGTGCTTGTCACACGCGTCGCGGTGGACGCCCGAAAATGATTCGCATCCGGTAGGCGCGGAAGCTCTGCAGTGTCTGACATCCATGCTCGCAGCCGAAGGAGCGGCGTATCCCCCCGACCTGTCCGGATTCACGGCGAAGGAGGCGAGGGAAATATTCCCGAGCCTCCGGGAGTGGTCAGAGTGCTTCACCGTGACGCTTATTACTCACGCGCGTAAGCTGACCCACGAAAAGGCAAAGCGGCCCCGGGAGGACGATGCAGCGGCATCGCTCTCCCAGGTCGAGCGCGCGCGCGCAACTCCGCCCCATCCGGCGGAGCAAGCAAGGCCGGCCGCCGCCCGCTGACCCGTGGGCGCGAAGGCGGCGGAAACGTTACTCGAGAAAGCGGCCAAGTGCCCGGCACCGGCACCGGGCTTGCGCGCGAAACGCCGGCCCGGCGGGGGTTTGACGCCTCAAGAAGCCCTCGCGTTGCTCTCAGCGGCAAGGCAGGCGCGGCAGGCACCACCGCGCGGCGCCACCGTCCTCGTGCACCGCGCGCGGCGCGGAGGTACCAGCGCCGCCGATGCTGGCAGAGGCAATCCGCCAGCTGACGAAACTCCAGGCTCCGCCCGCGATATTCATAAGCGAAGGCGGCATTCCGCGGGAGGTGCGCGCGAGGCAGGACATCGGCGTGCGGCGGGTGCCAGGAACACCTCGTCGGCGCGCCGAGGAATTGCGGGTGTCAGGAGCAGGACTGGAGTGCATGCGCCGCATCCAGATGGCCGCGCTGTGGCGAGAATTCCACGCGTGGAAGCTCTCGGCATACCCGTATGCCTCGGCGGTGGAGTTGAACGGCCAGGCGTGCGATGCGGCAGGCGTCCCGCCCTGGCCGCCGTGCGCCATCGCGCGGGACATGATGGTGGCGCTCTGTCGCCGCCCGGGGACCCTGTCGAACTATTTGCAGGGCATTCGCTCAGTCCTGCATCTGCTCCGCGCAGACACAGGGTCTTTGGCGGCACGCGGACCCTGGTATTCGGTGCCCGAAAGGTACGGCCGCCGCGCGCGTCGGCCGCGAGCCCATGATATCGGCGGCAGGCGGAACCGCCTGGTGCGCAAAGATTTCGCGCGCGCGCCACGGCCGAAAACGTGCGCGCGATGTCGGATTGGCTGCGCGAGGCGCGGCCGCGCGCTCTTCGAACTAAGCGGCCTGCCGTGCGTGCCGGCCCGCGGGCCTGGCGTTTGGCAGATCGGACGCGGCGATATGGCCGACGCTTTCGTCATATGCTGGCAGTTCTGCTTGCGCTTCGGCTCCGAAGTAGTGGGGCTGAATGCGCCTGGGCATAGTGCCGTCTCGCTCCACGTAGACGAAGGAAAGCACCAGGTGCAGGTGCAATTCCGCCAGCGGAAGGGGAGAGTGGCTCCCGACCCGGCGGGCCGAGCGCGCGCGCGCGGCGGGGCGCGCCCCGGGCTCCCCGCATCGCGAGGTCTGGAGGGTATGCGTATGCCAGCTCCAGGGCAAACGATTGTGTGCGGTCTGCATCATTCGGCATTCGCTCCGGCCCGGCGAGCAGCTCCTGCCGGGCGTCTCTTACGTGGACGGGCTGGCTTGCGTCAAGCTCGCAGCTGCCCACCTCGGGCTCCATAGGGCATTGGAGTGGGGGACGCATTGCTTCAGGCGCGGCCGGGCCGACCAGGCATGGGCTCCCCTTGCCGTCCCCTGCCTACCCGGGGCCCGCGCGCAGTTCGTGTCTCTCGCACGCGGGCACTCCGCGCCGGGGGGCCAGCAGCGCTGTTCTTCGAAGGGGGTTGGAGATCTGTGGCCGCGTTCGGGCACTCCATTCCGACAGGGGGCACGGCCGCGCTGCCTGGGTCGCGAGGGCGCGGCGCTTGGCGGCGCACAGGTACCCGGCCGCAAAGACGCGAGCCATGGTGCTGGCGGCAGAAGCCGAGATCGCGCACTCCGATTCCGACGAGGCGCCGCCCTGCAGGCATCGGGGTCGGGGCTCCGCGGCGGCGCGTGGCGCGCAGGACGCGCCGATCGCCGCGGAAGCGGTGCAGGGGCCGCCCAGGCCGTGAGTCAAGCAGACCAGGCATCTGCGGTCTGCTTAGAGCGCGCTTGGGCGTCGTTCCGCCGAGCATGCATCGGGAGGCGTCGGCGAGGTTGCTCGGCTCCGCGACGCCGACTCGCGCTCACCCCACCGCCTGGCCTGGGCCTGCGCCAGTCGACGGTTGTGCCCTGCGTTAGCGCGGGCCCAGCCTCGACGCGACTTCTCATGGGCGCTCTGGGCAGCATTTGAGCGCGGGGAGAAGTCGCGCGAGCGTCGTGGCCCCTATTGGCTATCTTCTTGCTTGTCTCTAATGCTGCGGGACGGCTATTCACGGCTGAGGCGGATCCCCACCCTGCGCGCCCGCGAGCGCGTTCTCGTCGCAGGTGAATGGGATTTGTCTCACGCGTGGCCGTCCCGCTGGCGGGATGCGTTTTTCCCCACCCGCCCGACCCTGCTGCGCGAGCGCACTGGCGTCGCAGTGGCTGCTAGTTGTGTCGAGGCTGGGCTGACCCAGCGCCAGGCTTGGGGGAGGCGTCGGCGAGGTTGCTCGGCTCCGCGACGCCGACTCGCGCTCACCCCACCGCCTGGCCTGGGCCTGCGCCAGTCGACGGTTGTGCCCTGCGTTAGCGCGGGCCCAGCCTCGACGCGACTTCTCTGTCGTCGCCCCACCCGCAACCCGCCCCGCGACCCACCCGCGACCCACCCCGCGACCCACCCCGCGACCCACCCGCGACCCACCCGCGACCCACCCGCGACCCACCCCGCGACCCACCCCGCGACCCACCCCGCGACCCTCCCGCGGCCCACCCCGCGACCCACCCGCGACCCACCCGCGACCCACCCGCGACCCACCCGCGACCCACCCGCGACCTACCCCGCGAACCACCCGCGACCCTCCCGCGACGCAAACCACGTTCAAGGTACAAACCACCATTTTCGGCGCCTGCGGCGGGCTTTTTTTGCATTCCTTCCAGGTGGAGAGCCCGCGACCCACCCCGTGACCAACTCGCGACCAACCCGCGACCCAAACCACGTTCAGGGTACAAACCACATTTTTCGGCGCCTGCGGCGGGCATCCTTTGCATTCGTTTCAGGTGGAGAGCCCGCGGCCCACCCGCGACCACGTTCAGGGTACAAACCACATTGTTCGGCGCCTGCGGCGGGCATCTTTTGCATTCGTTCCCGGTGGAGAACCCGCGGCCCACCCGCGACCCAAACCACGTTCAGTGTACAAACCAATTTTTTGGGCGCCTGCGGCGGGCTGCTTTTGCATTCCTTCCAGGTGGAGGTGGAGAGCCCGCGACCCACCCGCGACCTAAACCACGTTCACTGAACAAACCAATGCTGCACAAGCGCGGCGGCGGATTTTTGCATGCCGTCTGAGCCCGCAAGGACCTCTTCAAGCCCCCGCGCATCCACACCAGCCCGTCCAGCAACTCTGCCCTGGCGAGTTGCCTTGATCAGAGAAGGCGGGGAGCATAAAGTGGAAAAAAGGATTGCGTTGCAGTTATCTTGGGGAAGGAGGGGGAGGCAGGAGGAGTAAACAGGGGACGAGGAGAACGCGGAATAAGAGAGGATGTAAGGAGAATGTGGAGAAAGAAAAGGAGGAGGAGCAGGACGACGAGGGGGAGGAGGGGGAGGAGGGGGAGGAGGAGGACGAGGAGGACGAGGAGGGGGATGAGGGGGATGAGGGGGATGATGATGATGATGATGATGATGATGATGATGATGATTGATGATGATGATGATGATGATGATGATGGATGTGATGATGGTGATGGTGTTGGTGATGATGATGATGATGATGATGATGATGATGATGATGATGATGATGATGATGATGATGATGATGATGATGATGACAATGGAGGACGATGATGGAGGCCGATGAGGGGGAGGACGACAATGGGAGGACGATGATGAAAGGACGAGGGGGGAGAGGGAGGACGAGGAAGAAGAGGAGGAGGAGACGAGGTGGAGGAGGATGACGATGACGATGAGGACGAGGACGAGGAGGAGGAGGAGGAGGAGGAGGAGGAGGAGGAGGAGGAGGAGGAGGAGGAGAGCGCCATCGACAGGGAAGGTGGGGCCACGAGGTCCGCCAGATCGACGACGCCCGCGTCGCCCGCGCCCGCCCCCTCACTCTTATCCGCAATTGCGGGGTGCTACGTATGTAGTTCATTTTAGCGCGTGCTTGAGTACTCGGCATCCGGAGGCCCGTTTCAGGTCCCTTGGCCGTCAGGAATCGATCTGGGACGCCAGGAGGGCCAGGGTGGACCCTGGGAGGGGCCCAGTCTCTGGTCTCTGGCCCTCGTAATCTATGAAGCCCAGTGGACGTTCGTTGGGATCTCGTGGGAGGCCTCTCGGGGGCCTCGTGGAGGCAGTTTCGAGGCCTCTTGGGGGTCGGTCGTTCGGGGGCTTCTTGGGGTCTCGTTTGAGCCTCTTGGGGCCTCCTGGGCGCCTCTCGGAACCTCCTGGGGGGCCTCTTGGGGCGGAAGTCTCGGATTTTCGGCTTGTGGTCCTTTTGTTGGGCCTCCTTCGGGGCCGTCTTGGTGCCCTCCTGGGGTGTCTAGGGCGCCTCTTGGGCAGCCTTGGGTCGCTCTCGGGCCGTCTTGGGGCTTCCTTGGAGGCCTCGTGGGCCGCTTTGGGGTGGTTTTGAGGGCCTGTTGGGCCGTCTGGGAGCGTCGGAAAACCGAAAAGGCGAGAACGCCAAAATCCTTCAAACACCCTATGGAATCAATGCGGGTTGCTTCTTGAGGCCTTCTTGGGAGGCCTCTTGGAGGTCTCTTGGGGCGTCTTGGAGGCTTCGGGGGCCATCTTGAGGCCATCTTGGGCGTCTGGGGTCGATCTTTCGGCGTCCCGGGGCCCCCTTGGACCGTCTTGGGGGCCTCGAGGTGCCCTCTTGGCCCTCCTCCTCCTCCTCCTCCTCCTCCTCCTCCTCCTCCTCCTCCTCCTCCTCCTCCTCCTCCCTCCTGGGCCCGAGCACATATCATGCAGGAACACTTCCATGAGCCCGGGGGGCACGCGGGAAGTTCTCGTAGATTTGAGCATGTGGGGGGTTGGCCCTTGGAAGACTCCTCGGGTGTGGAGGCAAAGGACCTGAGGCCACGCCCACTCCGTGCCCAGAGGCGCGGTGGCGGATCTTGACCTCCTGCTGCTCTGCTCGCACGCTGCACGGCATGCGCGCGCGCGGATGCCGCATACAGTGCCGTTTTTAGTACATGCTCCGCGCGCGGATCATGTATTAAAAAATGCAGGGATTTAGTATTAAAAACAACGATGCGTTCATGCATCAAGTTATTCGTAAACTAATCATGTATTAAACATCTTATAGTGTTAAAGATCCTATGTATTAGAAACTGCCCTACCCAGGTGAGGACCTCGAGTTCGAGACGCGTGGCCGTCAGAAAGGTGAAGATCGGGAGGGCAGCGGGTGCCTCCAGGATCTCCACGGAGGCCCCGACGGCCTCTGGGATCGCCCCTCTCGAGGTCCGGGCAGGGCTCACTTCGACTCCTCCGATTCGATCCGATTCGACTTCGACGGATTGCGATTCCGATTCGATTCGACATCGGGTTCCGATCGGGGATCTGGTTTCTCAATGGAGGCCTGATAGCCTGCCGACGTCTACCGATTCGACTCCTCTCGACTCGGCTGCCGATCTTTCCGCCGATCCGACGCATCGGCTCGATCGCCGACGCGGCGCAGCGGCTCGATTCCGGGCTCTCCTGCCCAGGGAGAGTGCCCCAGGGCGCCCAGGACGGCGCGGAAGGTTGGAAGCCTTATGTCGGGCCTGTCCCCCTACAGGGGGATTATAGGGGGCCACATGCGAACCCTACCCTTACCCCCCACGATTTCTGAGGGGGATGGTGGAGTTCACTTTGTTCGGGAGCTCCCGAGCGAAGTGAACCCCACCCTCCCCCTCAGAAATCGTGGGGGGTAGGGGTAGGGTTCGCATGTGGCCCCCTAGAGTTTCCACGACAAATAAAACAATACCCCCAAAATGCCCCAAAAAGGTAAACAAATCCTCAAAAATAAGCCCTGACTATTTTTGGAGTATGTTTGGGCGATTCCTGGGGTATTTGCTGTTTTTCGTCGAAAATCCCCCTGTAGGGGGGCAGGCCCGACTTCATGGGAGCCCCTTGCCGCGCCCCTCGCGCAAGGAGATCGGGCCAGCGCCGCCGCCGCCTGCTGGGCCGCGGGCGCGCGCGGCGCGCCCAGGGCCACGCCTCCCGCCCGCCGCGTCGAGAGAAGCCCAGGGCTTCGTGGGCCCTGGAAACGACAGGGCCCCCAACTGGCTTGATTTAGGGCGGAATTCAGTTGAGTCAGTTGAGTGTTTTTGTGTTTTGATGCCGACGACGATTGTAATGATGGTGGTTATCAAATCGTCGTGCTGATGGTGGTGGCGATGGAAACGACAGGGCCCCCAAAAAGACACCCATTTTTGGGACAGGCGAGGTCCCCCGAAGATGCAACAGAACGGACTGCGCAGGGGGCAAGGCTTCGACGGCTGCCCGTCCTGGCCCTACCCCGCCGCTGTTCCTTGCCGGTGGCGATGCGCTCTGGTGCCGATCCACACCCTCTGCTCAAGTCGGGCCTGTCCCTCTACAGGGGGAGAAGTCAAAAACGGTCCACCAGAATGGTCTGGGACGAGTTGTTGAACATGATCTGATTGTGGTGAAGCATGTTTTTGAGTATCTGTTATTCTTCGTCCAGGATCCACCTGCAAAGGGACATGCCCCTAGTGGGCCCTGGAAACGTCAGGGCCGTTTTTGTTACCGGTTCCGTCTTGCCGCTTTTGTTGCCGGTTCCGACGCCGTTTTTTTCCCGGTTCCGTCGCCGTTTTTTGACCGGTTCCGCGTCCGGTTCCAATCCTGGAGCCGTTTTTTTGCCGTTTCCGGTCGCCGTTTTTTTGCCGTTTCCGTTTTCAAGGGACATTTTTGGGTGGAAACGGCCTTGCTGTTTCCGGGGCCCACAAAGGCCCAGGGGATGAGATCCACACCGTGCACGCAGGGCAGAGGATCAGGTCGGGCATGTCCCCTTGCAGGCGGACTCTGGACGAGGAATAGCAGATACTCAAAAACACGCCTCAACATAATGAGATCATGCTCAACGAATCGTCCCAGACTCTTCTGGTCGACTCTTCTGGTCTTCTGGTGCACGCAGGGCAGAGGATTCGGTCGGGCATGTCCTTAGTGGGCCCTGGAAACGGCAGGGCTTTTTTTCACCGTTTCCCCAAAAATATCATTTGAAAATGGGAACGGCAAAAAAACGGTGACCGGAAACAGCACAAAAACGGTTCCAGGATTGGAGTCGGAGCTGGACCTGGTCAAAAAGCGGCGACGGAACCGGTAAAAAAACGGCGTCGGAACCGGCAAAAAACGGAGTCGGAACCAGGGCCCACTAAGGGCATGTCCCTTTGCAGGCGGACCCTGGACGAAGAGTAACAGACACTGAAACACACGCTTCAACATAATCAGATCATGCTCAACAACTCGTCCCAGACCATTCTGGTGGACCGTTTTTGAATTCTCCCCCTGTAGAGGGACAGGCCCGACTTGAGCAGAGGGTGTGGATCGGCATCCGAGCGCATCGCCACCGGCACGGAGCAGCGACGGGGTAGGGCCAGGACGGGCAGCCGCCGAAGCCTTGCCCCCTGCGCAGTCCGGCACCATCACCAGCCTTAGCGGGCCCTGGAAACGACAGGGCCGTTTTTGTTACTGGTTCCGTCTTGCCGTTTTTGTTGCCGGTTCCGACGCCGTCTTGTTTACCGGTTCCGTCGCCGTTGTTTGACCGGTTCCGGCTCAGGTGCCAATCCTGGAGCCGCTTTTTTGCCGTCTCCGGTCGCTTTCTCTTGCCGTTTCCATTTTCAAGGGGCATTTTTTGGGGGGAAACGGTGAAAGAACGGCCCTGCCGTTTCCGGGGCCCACTAAGTCACCGGCCCATGCTTGACGTGCTCGCGGTCCCCGACGCCCACTCGGCCAGGGTGGGGGCCGGTCGGCGCGCCGTGCGTTCGCGGGCCGCTCCAAGACGGTCGGCGTGGGCTTCCGAGGTCCCCGCGCCCTCGTCGTGCACCCTGGCGATCCGGCATGACTGTGAGCAAGTCCTCCTCCATATTCCTCCTCCCTCCTCCTCCTCCTCCTCCTCCTCCTCCTCCTCCATATTCCTCCTCCCTCCTCCTCCTCCTCCATATTCCTCGTCCCTCCTCCTCCTCCTCCTCCTCCTCCTCCTCCTCCTCCTCCTCCTTCCTGCGTTGCGCGGACTTCGGCAGCGTGGCCCGTACAATGGCATCTGTCCTCGTTGCCCTCCTCCTCCCTTCTCCTCCTCCTCCTCCTCCTCCTCCTCCTCCTCCTCCTCCTCCAGCTGCCATCTGGGCCTAAGAGATTGTCAGGGCAGCGCGCGCTCACACCCAGCCATTCCACAGCATGTGGAGGAACGCGTGACTGGGCGGAGGCCCGCATGGCAACAACGGCATGGTTCGGCAAGGACAGGTTCTCTCGCGTGCCGCCCGCAGGTGCGACCCAAGAATGCTTCCGCCCGACGTCAAGCCAGCTACGACGACTCCGTGCCCGTCGCACGCATGCCAGGAGGTCGCAACAAGCGTCTCTGGACATTCTTCGCCGACCCCAAATGGGACCGCCACCTGGACTCGGACGCGATCCAGCTCTCCCCGACCCAGTGCGAGCCCGAGACCGCACAACCGAACCCACTGACCAGTAGCATGAGAACCAGCTGGATTTCGCAGGCCAGGAGAACGAGAAGCAGGGCACGCAGGACCAAGGGGAGCAGAGCACGAAGGACAACGCACGAGAGGCAACTGAATTCGGACAACCAGAACGGGACGCTGCGCAACACGGACACACTGACGAAGTACTTCGCAGACACCAAGACGAACGAGAAGCCACATAACTTCGCTAACCAGGACGGGCTGCCGAGCAACCAGGCCACCAGGAACTACGAGGGGCAGCTGAGCTTCGCCCACGACAGGGTGGACCACGAGGACGTGAAGCACTGCCTGGAGATGCACGCGGAGATCGCCGAGAAGAGGGACGACTACACGAAGATCTACGAACAGTACGGCAACTACCTCAAGCAGGACGTGCACGAGGATCCTCATCACCTGGACTTCTCCACGGCGCCCACCGACGTATTCGTCGGCTGCGAGGTCGAGGAACCGAGGCTTTACCACACCTCAAAGTCAGGGGACGAGAAGATGGAGCAACAGAGCTTCGAAGACCTGGAGAAGGCGCTGGGCACGCACGCCGCGACAGACGAGGAGAACTTTGCTAACCAGGAGGAGCTGCCAAGCACCCAGGCCACCACGACCTGCGAGGAGCAGCCGAGCTTCGCAGACCAGGAGAAGGAGCGGAGCAAGAAGGACACCACGACGCACGAGAAACAGCCGAACTGCGACGACCAGGACGCGACGCTGGACAAGCAGGGGCGCGAAGATAAAAAAACAGACTGCGCTGCGACGCTGGGCAAGCGGCAAGAAGATAATCGAGACGCCTCCTACACTGGCCAGGCGGAGGCGCTGGACACCCCGAACACAACGAACTGGCACTACGACGACAAGGGCGGGGACGAGATCCCGAGCGGGTTCCCAGACCTCGTATACGGCATCGTGGCGATGCGCATGGCGGAGGGCTACGCAGTCAAGCAGTCGTGGCTGTACGCCAGGCTCGACGAGTGGCTCGAGGAGACAGTCACGGCGTGGACCAACATCCGAGTCTTCGGGGGGGGGGGGGGGGGGGAAAAAACTGCGACGGACACATCGTGATAATGATCGGGCCACACGGAGTAATGCAGGGAGACGCGGACAGCGAAGACGAGAAGCAGAGCGAAGCCGAGAGCACGTGCGACACAGAGAGTCGAGGCGGAGTGAGGCCAAACCTCGATACGTGGTCGCTCTCCTCCACCCGCTCCTCCTCTCCCTCGCAACGAGGCAAGCAACCGCAAGCGGGCAGCAGGCGAGATAGCACCCGTGAGGGCGGGTGCTACCCTGCCCAGAGGCTCGCGCGGGGTAAACGGTGCGGGAAGGGCCCGAGTGTCTCCTGGCACCAGCTCCCCCAGCCAATAAAGTGAACACAGCTAGGCCGTGCTCGATATGTACCGCCACTCTGCTCTAGCTTAGAGAAGGAGTCACCCCCGACAGCGGCCCGACAGCTCGATCGATCGATCCTCCTCCTCCTCCTCCTCCTCCTACTACTACTACTACTACTACTACTACTACTACTACTACGACTACTACGACTACTACGACTACTACGACTACGACTACTACTACTACTACTACTACGACTACTACTACTACTACTACTACTACTACTACTACTACTACTACTACTACTACTACTACTACTACTACTACTACTACTACTACTACTACTACTACTACTACTACTACTACTACTACTACTACTACTACTACTACTACTACTACTACTACTACTACTACTACTACTACTACGCCTGCTCCGCCTCTTGAACATCAGAATGCGATAATGTCACCGGCCGTTTCCATCCTCCTCCGGGACAGGAGGGTGTTTTGCAGCATCGTTGACGCATTTATGGTGGCCGCGCTCGCACCACAGGGCGCCCGCCGCCGCGGCGCGCAAACAAGAGCGCCGCGCGCGGCGCAGAGGAGGAGGAGGAGGAGGAGGAGGAGGAGGAAGGAACAAGCATTATTGATTGGTCCTCCTCCTCGTCCCCGAGATGCGGGATCGAGGGCCTTCCTCGCTTTTCCTTGCCCTCCTCCTGGACCGGCAGAGCACCGAAAGCGGGCAGTCGAAATTCAACAAATTTGGAAAACTCCACGAAACGGCCGAAAGCATCCGAAACCCATCGAAGACCCAAGAATATGCGGGGACCGTCTTCTCCTCCTCCTCCTCCTCCTCCTTTTCTTCCTCCTCCTCCTCCTCCTCCTCCTCCTCCTCCTCCTCCTCCTCCTCCTCACCCTCATCCAACATCGAGGTTCGAGGATCGAGATGGTTGGACGTTTTCGGGCGTTTCTGGGATCGAGGTTCGAGGATCAATGCTGTGGTCGAGGCTTCGAGGATCGAGGGTCGGAGGTCCAGGTTTGGGGCGCCGTCGCCGCCGTTGTTGGCTACCCTTGGGTTTTTGACCAGCATGCGACCCCAGGAGAGATCATCCGAGGCGCCGCGTCTCTCCCTCCTCGCCCTTCCTCCTGCATCCATCCCCAACTCCCCCCCTCTTCCTCCCTTCCCTCAGGCTTCTTTCCTTCCTTGCCCTTCCTTCCTCCCTCGTGCAAATTCTTCTGCCCCCTCCTCCTCCTCCTTCTCCTCCTCCTCCGCCGCCTCCTACCTCCTCCTCCTCCTCCTCCCCTTCTCCTCCTCCTCCTCCTGTTACTCCTCCTCCTCCTCCTCCTCCTCCTCCTCCTCCCTTCCTCCTCCTCCTCCTACCACACCACTCCTACTACTAACTACTACTACGACTACTACTCTACTATCTAACTACTACTACTACTACTACTACTCTACTACTACTACTACTACACTCTTACTACTACTACTACTACTACTACTACTACTACTACTACTACTACTACTACTACTACTACTATACTATACTACTACTACTACTACTACTACTACTACTACTACTACTACTACTACTACTACTACTACTACTACTACTACTACTATCCACTACTACTACTACTACTACTACTACTACTACTACTACTACTACTACTACTACTACTACTACTACTACTAATACTACTAATACTACTACGACTACAACAACAACACCAACTACTACTACTACTACTACGACTACGACTACTACTACTACTTACTAATTTTACTACAAATACTACTACTACTACTACTACTACTACTACTTACTGACTACCTTACTACTACTACTACTACTTACTACTATTACTACCTTCCTACTTCCTATCCTACTTCTACTCTTCTTCTCCTACTCCTACTCCTACTCCTACTCCTACTCCTACTACTACTACTCTACGACTACGACTACTACTACTTACTAACCCTTACGACTACTACTAATAATACTACCTACTAATACTTACTACTACTACTACTACTACACTACTATACTTACTACGAACTACGGGACTTACGACTAAGATTACGACTACGACTATACTTATTACTATTAATTACTACTAACTACTACACTACTATACTACTACTACTATACTACTACTACTTACTACTGCTTGATATACTACTACTACGACTACTGCTACTACTACTACTACTACTACGAATACTACTACGAATACTACTACTACTACTACTACGACTACTACTACTACTACTACTACTACTACTACTGCTGCTACTACTACTCCGACTACTACTACTACTACTGCTGCTACTACTACTACTCTGACTCCGATTCCGACTCCGACTCCGACTCCTACTCCTCCTACTCCTTTTCCTACTCCTACTCCTTTTCCTACTCCTACTCCTACTCATACTCCTACTCCTACTACTCCTACTCCTACTCCGACTCCTACTCCTACTATTCCTACTCCTACTCCTACTCATACTCCTACTACTCCTATCCTTATTCCTTATTCGAATATACTCCTACTCCCCCCTCAGGCTGGCAGATAGGGGCCCCATCCGGGTGGTCCCATCCTAACCTGTAAAAAATTAGCCTGGCGAAGAACCCAACCATATGCAGTTGTCAGTACCGCAGCTGCGGGTTTCATCTTCAATGGAACTCCCCATAGGACTACGGAACGTGTGAGGGGTGTGCCGAGATGGGTGCCACTGGGGCATTCGGCGAAGCTCCCTATGGGGACATGAAACACGCGCGGGGCGTGCCGACATGGGTGGCGGAAACGCATGTGCAGGCCGCCACTGGGGCCTCCAGTGGAGCTCCCTATGGGTCCCCGAAACATGATGCTGCTGCGGGGGGGGGGGCCGGGATGGGTGGCGGAGACGCATGTAAGCGCCGCTACTGGGGCCTTCGGTGGAGCTCCCTATGGGGCCACGAAGCGCGTGAGGGGTGTACTGGGATGTGTGGCGGGGACGCATGTGAGCGCCGCCACTGGGGCCTTCGGTGCAGCTCTCTATGGGGCCACGAAACGTGTGAGGGGTGTGCCGAATTGGGTGCGGGTGGTGACGCATGCGGCGGTGCCACTGGGGCCTTCGGTGGAGCTCCCTATGGGGCCACGAAACCTGTTGTTGTGAGGGGCGTGCCGGGATGGGTGGCGGGGACGCATGTGAGCGCGGCCGCTGGGGCCTTCGGTGGAGCTCCCTATGGGGCCACGAAGCGTGTGAGGGGTGTGCCGAATTGGGTGGGTGTGGGTGACGCATGTGAGCGCCGCCACTGGGGCCTCCGGTGGATGGGGCCACGAAACCTGTCAGGGATGTGCCCAAATGGGTGTGCGGGACGCATGCGCATGTGAGCGCCGCCACTGGGGCCTTCGGTGGAGCTCCCTATGGGGCCACGAAGCGTGTGAGGGGTTGGCCGAAGTGGATGGGGGTGACGCATGCGGCCGCGGGCACTGGGGCCTTCGGTGGAGCTCCCTATGGGGCCACGAAACGTGTGAGGGGTGTGCCGAATTGGGTGTGCGGGACGCATGCGGGCGGCAGCACTGGTGCCTTCGGCGGAGCTCCCTATGGGGCCACGAAACGTGTGAGGGGTGTGCCGAATTGGGCGTGCGGGACGCATGCGGGCGGCAGCATTGGAGCCTTCGGTGGGGCTCCCTATGGGGCCACGAAACGTGTGAGGAGTGTGCCGAATTGGGTGTGCGGGACGCATGCGGGCGGCAGCACTGGGGCCTTCGGCGGGGTTCCCTATGGGGCCACGAAGCGTGGGAGGGGTGATTGCCGAATTGGGCTGCGGGGCGCATGGCGGGCGGCAGCACCTGGGGGGGGCCGGCCCCCCCCCCCCCCTTTCGGTGGGGCTCCCTATGGGGCCACGAAACGTGTGAGGGGTGTGCCGAATTGGGCGTGCGTGACGCATGCGGCGGCAGCACTGGGGCCTTCGGCGGAGCTCCTATGGGGCCACGAAACGTGTGAGGGGTGTGCCGAATTGGGTGTGCGTGACGCATGCGGGCGGCAGCACTGGGGCCTTCGGTGGGGCCCTATGGGGCCACGAAGCGTGTGAGGGGTGTGCCGAATTGGGTGTGGGTGACGCATGCGGGCGGCAGCACTGGTGCCTTCGGTGGGGCTCCCTATGGGGCCACGAAACGTGTGAGGGGTGTGCCGAATTGGGCGTGCGGGACGCATGCGGGCGGCAGCACTGGGGCCTTCGGTGGGGCTCCCTATGGGGCCACGAAACGTGTGAGGGGTGTGCCGAAGTGGGTGTGCGGGACGCATGCGGGCGGCAGCACTGGGGCCTTCGGTGGGGCTCCCTATGGGGCCACGAAACGTGTGAGGGGTGTGCCGAATTGGGTCTGCGGGACGCATGCGGGCGGCAGCACTGGGGCCTTCGGTGGGGGCTCCCTATGGGGCCAAGAAACGTGTGAGGGGTGTGCCGGATTGGGCGTGCGGGACGCATGCGGGCGGCAGCACTGGGGCCTTCGGAGGGGCTCCCTATGGGGCCACGAAACGTGTGAGGAGTGTGC
Organism: Prorocentrum cordatum; assembly: GCA_963575745.1. Classification (NCBI taxonomy): domain Eukaryota; class Dinophyceae; order Prorocentrales; family Prorocentraceae; genus Prorocentrum; species Prorocentrum cordatum. The sequence goes on from CAUYUJ010022499.1 coordinate 54,939, forward strand.
CGAATTGGGGTGTGCGGGAAGCGAGGGCGGCAGCACTGGGGGGCTTCGGTGGGGCTCCCTATGGGGGCCACGAAAGCGCTGGTGATAGGGGTGTTGCCGAATCGGGGTGTGCGGGACGGCATGGCGGGCGGCAGCCCATGGGGGCCTTCGGTGGAGCTCCTAATGGGGGCCACGAAGCGGTGAGGGGTGTGCCCGACTTGGACGTGTGCGGGAGCACGGGCGCAAGCACTGGGGACTTCGGTGGGGCCAATTACACGAACGAAAACGCTGTTTTTTTTTCTCCTACTGGGCGGGTGAAACGCAAGGAAGAGGGGAGAGGAGGCGGAGGAGGAGGAAGGAGGAAGGAGACGCGGGGCACCGTCTCTTCAAAACGAGGACCCAACACCACAGGATGGTTGGGAACAATGCAAAATCAACATGTTCCTTATTTTTTCCTCTCGACATGGACGTCCTGTCGTCCACGGCGATAATCCATTGCAAAAAATACCACAAAGAGCACACGCGCGCGTTCATGTCATAATCCTACCGAACACCGTGTGTTTGCAAGCATTTCAACATGAAAACATCAAACACCCAATGCTTTTTCACAAACATTCTACAACTTTCCTGCCCGGGCTCTCTTGCTGAAATCATAGGAAAACCATAGGAATCTTAAGACTTCTGTCAAATTCAACGATTTCACGTCATCGCGCGGTGCACTCGCGATGCTCTGTCATGCACCCAGGCCGCAAATCCTGTGCAAAAAATACCACGCGGGCGACATGCGTCGTCGCCGCATGCGGACCTACTACAACTACAACAACAACAACAACAACTACTACTACTACTACTACTACTACTACTACGAATACTACTACTACGACTACTACTACGACTACTACTACTATTACTACTACTACTACTACTACTACTACTACTACTACTACTACTACTACTACTACTACTACGACTACTACTACTACTACTACTACTACTACTACTACTACTAATAATAATAATAAAAATAATAATAATAGTACGAGTAGCACTGCAAGTACTTGTCATAGCACTACTTTTTCTGTTACTACTACTACTACCACTACCACTACCAACACCACTACCACTGGTAGTACTCCTGCCTCTTGGGGCCTCCTGGGCCCCCTTGGGGTGTCCTGTCAGACCGTCGGGCTTCCTCCGGCCACCTCTGGCTTCCTGCGGTGTACCGGGCCATTCTCGACTCGTCTGGCAATGCGTGCGCGGCATTCAACACGCGCTCGCCAGTTCCCGTCGGCAACCGCCATCGCGGCCACATCAGCTGTACCAAACCGGCTGGCCGGTGTGACTTCGGCCCCCAGTTGTGCCAGCTTTGCTTCTTATGTTGTGGGAGGGCGGGTGGGACTGGGCATGCCATGCTTGACTCGCTCGAGCTGGCTAGCTTGACTCCTACTCCTACTCCTACTCCTACTCCTACTCGTGCTCCTGCTCCTGCTCCTGCCCCTGCTCCTGCTCCTCCGCCTCCTCCATCCTCCTCCTCCTCCTTCCTACTCCTACTCCTGCTCCACCTCATCCTCCTCTCCTCCCTCCTCCTCCTCCTCCTACTCCTCTCTCCTCCTACTACTACTACTAATCCTACTCCTACTCATACTCCTATCCTTATTCCTTATTAGAATATACTCCTACTCCCCCCTCAGGCCGGCCATTAGGGGCCGCATCCGGGTGGTCCCATCCTAACCTGTAAAAAAAACAATACAAAATCAACATTTTTCTTATTTTTTCCTCTCGACATGGACGTCCTGTCGTCCACGGCGATAATCCATTGCAAAAAATACCACAAAGAGCCCACGCGCGCGTTCATGTCAGAATCCTACCGAACACCGTGTGTTTGCAAGCATTTCAACATAAAAACATCAAAAACCCAATGCTTGTTTCACAAAAGTTGTACAAATTTCCCGCCCGGGCTCTCTTACTGAAATCATAGGAAAACCATAGGAATCTTAAGAATTCGGCCAAATCCAGCGATTTCACGTCATCGCGCGGTGCACTCGCGATGCTCTGTCATGCACCCAGGCCGCGAATCCTGTGCAAAAAATACAACGAAGAGCACACTCGCGCGTTCATGTCAGAATCCTACCGAACACCGTGTGTTTGCAAGCATTTCAACATAAAAACATCAAAACCCAATGCTTTTTCACAAAAATGCTGTGGGGTGTCCTGTCAGACCGTCGGGCTTCCTCCGGCCACCTCTGGCTTCCTGCGGTGTACCAGGCCATTCTCGACTCGTCTGGCAATGCGTGCGCGGCATTCATCACGCGCTCGCCAGTTCCCGTCGGCAACCGCCATCGCGGCCGCATCAGCTGTACCAACCCGGCTGGCCGGTGTGACTTCGGCCCCCAGTTGTGCCAGCTTTGCTTCTTATGTTGTGGGAGGACGGGTGGGACTGGGCATGCCATGCTTGACTCGCTCGAGCTGGCTAGCTTGACTCCTACTCCTACTCCTCTTCCTCCTCCTCCTCCTCCTCCTCCTCCTCCTCCTCCTCCTCCTCCTCCTCCTCCTCCTCCTCCTACTCCTACTCCTACCCCCCCCCTCCTTGAGCCCCATCCACTCCCCGAGCTCCCCGCCGCGCGCCGCCCCAGGCCTACCAGGAGGTGGTCGACATGGCGGAGCACGGAGCGCCAAGGGGGGAGGGGGAGGGGGAGGAGGATGAGGAGGAGGAGGAGGAGAAGGAAGGAAGACGAGGAGGGGGGAGGGGGAGGAGGAGGAGGAGGAGCGGAGAGGTGAGGTGAGGAGAGGAGAGGAGAGGAGAGGAGAGGAGAGGAGAGGAGAGGAGAGGAGAGGAGAGAGGAGAGAGGATGATTGATTGATGATGATGATGATTGATGATGAATGATGAGATGTGATGATGATGATGATGATGATGATTGATTGATGTGATGATGAGATAATGATGATAATTGATGATGATGATGATGCTGCTGCTGCTGCATGCTGCTGAATGATGATGATTGATGATGATGATGATGATGCTGATGATGGTGGGGTGTGGTGGTGGTGGTGGTGATGATGATGATGGATGATGCTGGGGGTGGTGGGGGGGGATGCGGCTGTTGCTTGATGCTGATGGCTGATGCTGGTGCTGATGCTGATGCTGATGCTGAGCTGATGTGATGAGATGCTGAGTTTTTTTTTTTTTTTTTTTTTTAGTTTTTTTTTTTTTTTTTTTCTTTTTTTCTTTTTTTTTTAATGCTGATGCTGATGCTGATGCTGATGCTGATGCTGAGGCTGATGCTGATGTGATGCTGATGCGATGATGATGCTGATGCTGATTGCTGATGCTGATTGCTAGATGCGATGCCGATGCCGATGTGATTGTGATTGATGCTGATGATGATGCTGGATGATTGATTTTACTGAGATGATGGCCCCATTTATGTGATGCTGATGCTGATGCTGATGCTGATGCTGATGCTGATGAGGAGGAGGAGGAGGAGGAGGAGGAGGAGGAGGAGGAGGAGGACGGAGGAGGAGGAGGAGAAGGAAGGAATGAATGAAGGAAGGAACGAAGGAAGGAAGGGAGGAAAGGAGGAAGGAAGGGAGCAAGGAAGGAAGGAATGAACGAAGGGAGGGAGGGAGGGAAGAAGGAAGGAAGGATGGAAGGAACGAAGGACGGAAGGAAGGAAGGAGGAGGGAAGCTTCATGGCGACAATCATTTCGACCGCCATGAGCAGCAGCAGGCAGGGAGGGTGGGAGAGAAGGGGGGAGGAGGAGGAGGAGGAGGAGGAGGAGGAGGAGGAGGAGGAGGAGGAGGAGGAGGAGTTCACCGGCATCAATGACATCAGCGCGCAGGAGGATAATGTGGAGGAGGAGGAGGAGGAGGAAGAGGAGGAGGAGGAGGAGGAGGAGGAGGAGGAGGAGGAGGAATACGTAAGAATGCTTCCCCTGATGTTCGATGAATTCCATCAGTTGGGCTTCCACTGGGTTCTCAATGTAATGTGTTCTGTGGAGGGAACAGGAGGTGCAGCACGAGGAGGATGAGGAGGCAGGGGGAGGAGGGGACACGACGGTGCCAAACAGCCCCCAATAAAGGCGAGCGCCGAGGACTGGAGTGCTCCCAGGATCCAGGATCGGGGAGCTTTACAGTTGGGGCCCATGCCAAGAAACACCCTGCTTGCCTCCAGGGTGCCCTGGGTTTCTTGGGTTTCGATGGTTCTGCGATGGAAAGCGTGACGTCCCCACACCAACCATCGACGGACGTCCTGGGGTCTCAGGGTCGGGTTTCTCGCGGAAGGTTTCCTGTGGGTTGGCCTCCGCTGCATTCCAGGATCGAGAGTCGGTCCTTGGAGCAAGGGCTCCCACGAGGGCGCGAAGTTATTCGCGCTTCGCGGTCCTCGTTCCTTCTCCCCCTCCTCCTCGTTCCCCTTCTCTCCCTTTGGGGGGGCGGCGCGAGAGCGCGAAGTTATTCGCGCTTCGCGGAGCGCGAAGCGCGAAGTTGGGAGCCTTAGGTCAACTCTTCGAAGGGGCCGCTCGGCAAAAGGTACCCACTACGATCCCCAGCTTCGAAGAGGCCGCCAAGCAGTGGCGCGCCGTCAGAGGCCCCCTGGCGGCGTGGCGTCAACGGCCACGTGGCTTGCAGGAGCCTTCGGCGGCGAGCGAGGGGGGGGAGCGAGGAGGAGGAAGAGGAGGAGGAGGAGGAGGAGGAGGAGGAGGAGGAGGCCTGCTCAGAAGGCTCGGAAAGCCTCTAGCCCTCTGAGAAGGCTTCTGAGCCCTCCCCGAAGAGGCAGAAGAAGCCTTTCGGAAGGCCAGAGGGCTTCTGACAAGCCCCGCCGCTTTCTGAGAGGGCCTCCTCCCTCTCACTTCCCCCAGGGGCAACGGCGAGGGGGGATAGGCACAGGGGGGTACGCATCGACCCCCAAT